>VDFB02270651.1:92165366-92352504 GCA_007258455.2 Sequoia sempervirens | reverse complement strand
TCAAAGAAGAACATTCTATGATGAAGGATGCTGAAAAAGATGCTTCATGACGGAGGGGATTTTCAAATGGTGAAAAGTGCAAAAAATATTCTAAGTTTGGAAACACTTCACTTTGTAATGTGGGAAATGCTTGTGCAATCAACGTGCAAATCAACTTTACAATGTCCGTACATGTGAAAATGATGAAATACAATCACACACATGCGTCAGCAGCAATAATGCTTCTACGTGGTCAACTCAGCAGCCAACACGGTGTTTGCAGAGTGCAAAATGGAGGAAATTATCACTTCCAGAGCAAATTTGTTCCCCTGTAGGCCAGGGGAACCCTTCAGTTTGAAGGCTCAGATTCAGTTGTTTTTGGTTGCAAATACATTCATTCTCTTCGGAATTTTGTCAGCTTTCCGGCAAGCTATCAAGCAAGTCTATTCGAGTTGTGAAACTCCAGCAAACGAAGGCGGAAGCGAAAGGTACGGAGAATTTACATATCACAGAGATAGTCAAATTTGGAGTTTCTGCACCCCTGTAGCCTAGGGGCGCCCTTGAATTAGAGCTGTCAGATGATGGAATTTGCAAAATCCGTTTCTGGGGGATCTCTTCTGATTCAACCCTGCTTCACGATGCATCCATTGGCAAGATCGTCGGATGTGCTGAGTGACTGTGGCAGTGGTTCCAACGAGCATGTAAAATGGAGGGAAAATAAAAGTGAAAATATCAAACTGTACCTCTATAGGCCAGGGGCGCCTAGCCTTTTGGCCAGTTAGATGAGGTTTTTAGCAGCCGTTGTCTTCATGAGATCTATGTAGAATCCTCCTAGCTATTTAGTAAATCCAACTGTCAGCTCTCAGGGTTTGTCAAATGCCCGTGAGTGAAGAATTAGCGGAAAATACTGAAGAATGAAAACAAGCAAAAAAATGGCTTAAGTATGGAATTTACATACTCCCTTGGAAAAGGTGCCCTTCTAATGGAGGTCATAGAAGCAGTTTTCTCGCTTCGTCACTTCCAGGAACATCTCTACCAAGTTGTTCCATCTTCGTGATGAGATCAATGACACGTGCATCGGAGCAATAGGTCCTGGTAGGGAGGGTCAAAGTACAACATTTGTGTGAAAGTTACAATTTGCAAAATCATTCTCAAGATGGTAATTGCGTCTCTACAGCCTAGGGGTGCCCTTGCATTTGAGGGCCTTAAATTCACTTTTAGAAGTTCCACATACATTCTTTGCAGAATTCTTCTAGCTACGCGATGGATCCAGCGTCCAGTCGACGAGAGTCATCATTCATCATAGATTGAAGCACGAAATGGCAAAACAGGAAAATGGTTGTTTGGTGTCCATGTACATTCTTTCTGAAAAAGGCACCCTTGTTTTTGAGGCACCAGATGTATTTTTTAGCACTTGTATCTCCTAACAGACATTTCATTAGAGTTGTTCTAGCTACACAATGAATGTGTCAGCTCAGCTTTAGGATCAACCGGTCACCCGGAAATAGAGTTCAACAAAGGCTGTGGGGACGTTTTCAAGCAGCTACAAAATAGGAAGTTAGCTAAAAATCTCAAGTTTTGGAGGGTACCTAGAAAGTCAAAATTTGACTTTTTAGAATCAGCATGCAATTACAAGACAACCCAGAAAGGTGGAACTTAGTTAACTGAATAAAATAATATTAAAATCTTCAGTTTCATCTGTCAATTTTTGCTTGCAAAAGGGCGTATTTCTTCAATATTTTAATATTGGTGCCTATTTTGAAACTCAAAGTCAGTTTCACATGTTGAGTTATATTGAAATTTAAAGAGGTGGTGCTTATTTCTGACTTAGAGTTGGTCTTTGTTTAAACAAAATGAGGTCCAATCAAAATATTTCGTTTTAAATTAAAGATATCTCTTAAATGTGATGCCTAAACCTCAAAATTCTTTAAATATTCAAAGATGCGTCCATTATTCTCACAACAAGTTGAGCATAAATAGGTTTCCTCTCATGCTAGCATGATTTGAAGGCACCACAATTATTATTTTTCAAATTTCCTTGTAGATATAGGTCTAGAATAATCAGCAAACTTCAGACAAGCATGGCGATTTTTGCAGAAGCAAAACCATAAAACTTCTATCTCCTGTCTTAAATTCTTCTATTCTCGTCTTAGGTTTTCTTCGCATGTCCAAGAATTTGGCGACTTTTGACAATTTTGATCATCTGGGTTGGTTGTGCATGGCTTCCTCTACAACACCCATGTGTTAGATTTTTTCAAGAGAAATTGCCTCGAAGCTTTGCTTTTATCGACTGAAATTCCTTTGCATGGTAGAGTAAAAGTCAATATTTTTCGAAACGGAGGTTCTGGGTTGGCTTAGAATCATCTTCTGCACAAAACCCATATTTTAGTTTTTCTTGGAAAAATTGTCCCCCGCAGCGCCTACTGGCCCCAATTGTTTTTTTCGGAAAAGTCTTTGCATGTCAAGCTAAAAGGTGTTTTTTCGAATTTCTGACGTTGTGGGTTTGCTTAAAATAATTTCTGCACAAAACCCACATCTTGGAAGTTTTCATGAAAATTGCCTCTCGACAGGGTATTTTTAGCCTCATTAGGGGTCATTTTAGCTTTTTGGAGAAAGTTGTCAGAACATAGCCGTGTTTACAGTCAATGGGTGAGTTTTTCAGAATGCAGTTCACGCAAACTGAATTCAAGACCAAATCGGTCTTAATTCATGATTTCATTAGAAAAGCTAACAACGATTTGTATTAAGCGCATCCGGAGGGTTGACAGGCGTAGTCACTCAAGTCCACATGGTTTCATGCCTCGTATAGCCAATCATCTTCCAAGGCTAGTTTAGAGGGTTGATACTGTTGGAATTCTGTGTCTGTAGCAAGTTCGTTTCTATTTCTCACAACTAGAGGGTTCACAGTCAAACTTTGCGGTTTCATCATGCAACACTCTTTTTAGAAGAAAAGCGTCAAAAGCGTAAAGTTGTAGAAGAATAGAAGCTATCACTCTAGTTATAGAGCCGCCAGAGTTACCAATCAATGAACTGCTAGTTGAAGTGTGCAGATATTTCCAAGATTGCTCAAGTTGCTAACAAGGAGTGAATTGACAGTTAAGACATGTGATGATCCCCAGATTGTGATGCAGTCAACAACCTCGTGGAGGGGTTACTTGCTCGAGATTGCGGCTAGTGAACTCCAGATCAGGACGTCCCACCTTTCAGGATAGACATTAGACACAACAGTTAACTCAACGCTTCTTTCCACGTTAACTTGTTCCACATTTCATGCCATGTCTGTCTTGGAATCATCTATGTACAATTGGAGTTCTCATTTAGTTCAAAAAGGACGTGCATGTTGCACATGTCCATTTAGTTTAGTCTTGTTTTGGTTACTGATGGTAGTTTTTTAGTTAACTATATAGTTTCATTTATTTAGGTTTAGTAATAAACTCTTGCATGCTTGCAAGACTGTAGTTGAGTAAAGGTGATTTTAGGGTTCCCTACACCTTTGATGTCTATAAATAAGAGCTCTTTGCTCATTTGTAATTAACTTTTGCATGCAATAGTAAATATATGCTGAGCCACCTTGCCTGAAATATTGTTGTTCTGTATCTATTCACGAGCTTTTACTGTGATAATAAATGGTTGCGCCACCTTGCCTGAATGTTATTATTATGGTATTTGTTCATCTTAGTTAAATATATTTGCTAGTTTGATCATTTATTGTATGCGTGTCTTGCCAATGCAATTTGCTGTCCCAATTTGCTATCTTATGTTGTGATTAATAGTTGTTCTTTCAATCTACACCTTGGATAGGGGTTCCTCCTCGGAAATTTGGAAAGAAGAATTATCGTTTAAGTGTTGTTGCTAATAGGTTTATTGCATATCTATGCCTCGGATAGGGGTTCCTCCTCCTAATAAATTTAGTAATTGAGCTTATCATTTGATGTCATGCCTAATAAACTTCATTTCAGCCTACACCTTGGATAGGGGTTCCCCCTCCTTGGAAATCCTGTTGTAAAGTTTATCGTACAAAACATTCCCGCTCCTTTTTCCTCATGCTCTGTTTTCTTGAGGAGATTGGATAATTAAAGCATTTAGTTTAGTTGTAGTTAAAATTTGCAAAACCAGAGAAAAACCTTAGCTGCAACGTTCTTGGTTTCATTAACCTTGTGCCTCTTCCAGCTGAGTCGAAAAAGATAGGATTTAGAATACTTTATTTTTCACGCATATCAGCACAAGAGGGAACTTCCCCTCCTAATTTGAAGAGCAGTCATTACGCACTATGCATAGCTATTTGTACCAACTCGCACTCCAGAGGTGCTAATTGTTACGCCAACATGTTCATAATTGTTCTATACTTGTCTATGTTTCGTGAATTTTTGTTCACTCTTGTAATACAATGAAAGTATCCCAATGAGTAAACAACGCTGCATATATATACTCCTATATATGTGTTATTCATTATTCAAACTCGAGACAATTTATCTCTGGTTTTCACAATAGAAATAAGGCCATTTGTCCTTTCTTTGGCAACTTTGCAAAAAAAAATTCAAGCCATTAAAGCATCCTTCATATGAAGAAGTTGTGAAGGTAATTTTCAGCAACTTTACCTAGAGTAGATTGCATCATTCCTACATAGTTTTGTCTTCTTTCTTATCTATTTTTCTATTGTTAACAATCTTGAACTGAATTTTCCTATCCAGTGAGCTGATTGTTCAAGGATTTGATTCAAAGCATCAAAAGATCAGAGTTTCAATTCCAAGCCATCAAGTTGGTATGGGTGACATCATCAAATTCATGGTGGTTAGGGTTTCACTATCTATTGAAAGGGTTATTGGCTTTAGTGTCTATCATGTCATGCCCCCTTTTCATAATTAAATCCATTGGGAGAATGTAATATACACCCCTTATAATTTTCCTTTTTTAAAAATGAAAGTACTTGCCAAGGAAGATATTTGGAACCAACAATAAGCACACATCAATTTTCTGATTTCACAGACTTCAATAATTTGGTAATATTAATTACAATGTTGCAACAAGTCTGTTATGGATTGAAACATGTTTTCTCAGCTATTACAGTTCTTTGCATTTTTTGACAGTGATAATCAAAATAGGGCTTCACTTTCCAAATATAATCAGTTGAAAGAGATAACAGAAATTGCATTAACAAAGGGCATTATAAGAAGTTTCAGACCTGCTGTAGCTGATTGCAGAGGTAAGTGATCAACAACCTTGCCTAAACCATTCAGCAACACCAAAGAGTTACCCAACTGGAGCGATAGGTTTGTAGGCATGCCTTAACAACTCAGAACCTAAAACCAAGCAATTTGAACCAGATACAGGTCTGCTGTAGCAAAAGCAGGGGCATGGCAGTCCACAACAAGACTAGGAAAGACTATTCTTTCACTGGTTTAATGCCTCCCATCTACAGCAATGATCATCCATGTCTTTCCAACTGGACCAACACTGGAAATGTCAAGGAAAACTCATATAACAGGTCTGAACATTAACTTCAGCCTTCATACTTCATACTAAAATGCCAGAAACAGGGGCGATATGCCTTTAATATTTCATTGCATCTTTGTTTAAGGTTTGTCCACTCCAAAAATGGCTAGAAGTCATGCTACTAGACTGGGCATCACTTTTGAGATTGATAAACTACCCAAAAACCCAGTGACCAGCTTCTAGGAGGTCATGCATAGCTCACAACCATGCCTGAAGGTGTACGACTCATCACACAAATTAATATCTACGTTATTACCTCAAATAATCACTCAAAACTAAGGCATTCAGGCAGGAACTACAGTTCTAAAATGTTTTAGTAGTCTTTACTCCATAACCCTACTCCCATGAGCTACCAAAGATGGCACGGCCTGTTCTAGGGCAGAACGGTATGGCTAAATTTGAGGTCTCCTGCAAACACTACCAGCGCACTCCAAAACCTTTGAAAAATCAATACTAAACACACCAAAATTATGTACTTAAAAATACCTTAAGTATTTTCATTTTTTCTAATCAACATCTCTTTTACATACTTGGTTTGTGAAATAAATATTCCTTTCTCTGATTGTGATATTTGCAAACCAAGAAAAAAAGATAATTCACCTAGCATAGACATCTCAAATTCCTTCTGCATCTCCATTGCAAATCCTTGACACATGTTGTCATTGCTTCCTCCAGAAATGATGTCATCCACATAAACAACCACAATCAACTGATCATCGCTCCAAAGTCCAAAACTACTGAAAAACAATGTGCTTCATGAATGAAAACACCAGACCAGTTAGGATGGATCTTGCACCATCAAAACCAACAAATATTGACAAGGGTTTTTGTCCTCAATCAACTCCTAAAAGAACTCAATGTATACAGAAAGAAATCAACTTGTAATGGTACACTGAAATCATTTAATGACACATGTATTAATGAGTAATTCCATGGCTCGTGGCACAAATCATCACAATCAATTGTTCCACCCTAATTATTGCTACATTAAACACTGAGTCAGCTAGAAGAAAAAAAAGGCATGTTCTAGTGAAATTTAAAATAATGATGATGTCATTATTACATCATAAACAGTGTCAACAACCCATTCTTTGTTTAGCTGGTGTTCCTTGGCTTATCTAAGTCTCAACTTATCTTGCAGTGGTTTGAAAAGTAAATAAAGTTTGTCATGCAAGTTACTTATTGTAGTCGGTGTACAATGTCTATTATTATGCTTTGATAATATGTGAAGAGCCTTGCCTAAACTGTCTTGAATTTTCTTTCAATTTGAGTTGTTTGTCATTTTGTCAAGCAATTGGCGAGTGAACTGATTTCTGAGTTTGTAAGTTTTCATTTTAAACTTCTGCTCAAGATCTTGATTAGACAAAGACACGATAGTAGCATGCAATACAATTCTTAACACTGTATAGAAATCTGAAGCATCATATGGACTGAGTCTACAATGAGCATTCGCGAATACACTTTCAGTCTAAATGCAATGGGTTACAGAGCTTAGTACAGTGCTTGTAATAACAGTTTTCAATGCTTATAAGTAATTTTCAGACTCATAGGAACATCCAATATCAGGTCTAATCTAAGATTTTAGACATGGACTGTATACTTGCATTCCATCAGATCATTGTTAGCAATCCTTAATTAGTTAACACTTCACTATGTGACTGATATACAAATTGAAATAACACATGCCCAGAATCATTTAGCATGGCTTCCTTGACTCAAGAAGGAACACAATGTTTGTACAGAACTAGAACAACATTTATAACCAGGACTGAAATCATTAAACGTGACTCTCTAATTGTAACAGCAGTTCAAAAGACTGATTTCTGATTACCAGTAAACTTAAAATTCGTCTCCCCAACTTTACCCTTCTGTTCAGACCTGAAACTAATTAAAAATGCATATAAGAGTGTATTCTAAACCAAGGGCTCAATGGATTGTGCTTATAGAGGAGTGGAAGTAATACATTGGCTGTAGCCGCAGATTTAAGGGCCCTTTTTCTGAGATTATAGTATATGCTATTACATAAAACAGACCCAGATTCGACTAACAACAATTACTTTTCTCTAGGATGAAGAAATGCACCTACAGACTCAAAACTCTACAGAATTTGTTACAAGAAATGCTCAGACCTGGGTAATGCATTGGCTGCAACTGTACAGTGAAGTAATTGACCCAGTACTGCCCAGAAATTCGTTGCAACAACTGGTGATCATCACTAAGCATTTGATTATTCCATACTAAGGTGTTTTCATGCTTATTTCTTCCACATGTCTCCTCCCAAAGTCTTCAGCTGTGGCCACGTCCCAGATTTCCCTTGGTATATGCAGCGCTTCCTCTCAGAATAAACACGTCCCCTGCAGTTTGTTGTGGACTCAGCAATATGGCGTCCAAGAAGTGATAAACTATTAAGAAGAGGTGCACCTGAGACTTCTTCACCAAGAAACGCCTTCAGTCCTGATGATAGAGCTCCAAACTCGACTTCAAGAAGAAGCCAAAAACACAGAAACCAAATCCCACGAAAATCAGATAATAGCTTTATGTTCTCTTACCACGCACATTCGACTATTCACAGCTAGGGGTGATAGTTCCACACCCGAAACTGGAGCTGTAAGGGTTTCCAAACCCAAATCAGAGAAACTCGACCATTCCCGTGAAGAGAGGAAAAAATGATGTATTCCAAAAAAGTGCGAATGATTCCCTTTTCTTCTCTTTTGTATGTTTCCCATTCAAAAAATTAAAGTGACTCTATAAAGTCAATTTTTTAATATTTCCTCAAGTCACTTTATGAACAACAAATAAGTGACTTATAATGTCCCCATTAATAAATATTTCAATGGGTCACTTTATAATTTGATTTATTAATTATTTAATATCCTCCATTTAAATATGATTTAAGACCTAGGCAATATTAAATAATTAAGTCACTTAGCCCAAATTTTGGGGACATTACAGTCCTCCCTTCCCGAATATTGCTTGTCCTCAAGCAATCCACAACAACAAACCAGCCCCACTACCATAGCATCCGATATCTGAATGACAAACCATATGTGTCTGTCCACCAACTGCCTGGATCCCAAATGATCCTGGAAAGAACTCTAACCAGCAACCCCTGTATACAGTTGTAACTCCTGACATGGTCAAGCCCTACCATTCTGTGAAACCAACTGCCCAACAAGTAAACTCTTGGATCCCAAATCTGAAATTCACCTATATATAAATTGTGCACAGGGATCTCTATCATCTGCTGATTAGTGAACTCTGCCATCCCCGAACTGGGGTGATGACCCTCACGCAAACACACAATCCATAAACAAATAGGAAGTCCATCAATCTCAACACCAACCGACTTCCGCTGCACCACTCTGATAACCCCAAGAGTCCATCCAACCCGAGTCTCAAACTCCTGTTGCTGGAAACATTCAACTGAGGAAAAGAAAGTGAGAGTCCTATCAAACTTGGACTCATCATCTGGAATATGAAGTAGGCCATAATAGAGTGAATCAGCACATCCATTATTTAACCCATCTCTCTGTGTCATCCATGTCATCATTACATACTGTGCAGGTGGGCTGAATGAAAACTGGTGAGTACACGTCATAATGCAACCGAAGTGAAACTCTCCTTCCTGTGCCAATGGAATACCAGAGTAGTCATGTGTATCCCATCTAGTATAGTCGTCATCAGAAGAAGGCTCACAACTCACAACTGAAGGAGTTGGTTCTTCAGGATTAAGAAGGCTATCATCATGAGTGTCAACATCCTCCTCAGAAGAAGCTAGATCAAAACCAATATCCAATGTGCAAGTCCTAGGAAATCCCACCTTCTGATAAAACTGACCAATGTCAATCTCCAATGTACCGAAGTGGAGCCTGGTGCTCAAACCTCCCATGTGTACATAGATCAACTCACTAGGCCACCAAATACCACTAGTGTAACTCATGCCAGCAACAAAAATGAAATCATAGGTGTCAACATACCCATACATATTGAGGAAATCCATCAAATATTCAATGCCTGTCACATAAACATGCCTCCGCACACTCCCAAGAAACTGAATAGCTGGTGTAGAGCACGAAGAGTTAGAAAATGCAATGTGAATCCAACTAGGGCAGTCCCTAAACCATGATGAATCTATGAATGTGAAGTCACCATTCAACAAATAAGTCACTGTTTTCCCATGAAAAATAGGTGACAAACCCAAAGGTGTAGCATATATGTCATCGACACTCATCAAAGACAACCCTTGAGTGGGTAGCCCACAAGGAATGTCCTCCACATAATCATTATCACCAACCAGTTGTAATTCTCTAATAGGCCACTCAATGGTATGCATCCCCAAACTTTGAAAAAAAGAAGCCTCCCGAACTACCAAAAGAGCAATAAGAGGATTGGGTTGCCTCATACCACCACCCAACCCTTCATCTCCTCCAAGAATGATTAAGATTCCATCAACTGAATCACTTATGGTTCTCTCTCCATACGAAGACATAACACTAGTGGCTGATCCACTAAGTGTATACTCTATCATCCCAATCTCCTCTAATGCTTGAACATTCAAGGGGCTCTCAAACAAGGGCAACTCATGATGTAAATTAGGTACACAAACTGAAATTTCTGTATCATACCTTAACTCTGATTGCTCCACCAGATTGGCCATCATGCAAGGCTCAGTCCACATGCTTTGAATTCTTTTTGCCCCTGCCATGTCACACTAAACTAACTTGGTCCCTTCGAGTCTTGGACATACAAACAAGTCCTCATACTTGTCTCCCAAGTGAAAGCCAACAATAGAAGAGGTCTTCCTAATTCCATTTTCATGTGTAAGGGCTGCCAACATATGATCCTGCAAGAATGAACGATTGCTGACCCAAATAAAATCAGAATTCTTCCCATACCTTTTTGTAGTGCTTTTACTATTCTCAAACCTCTCCCTTATTGTTGTTGCATGTTCTCCATACAAGGCAGATCCACAATCACAAACCTTAGGGCTGATCCCTTTTGCTGTTATGTCAGGACTGCTATTGCAACTCAGAAAATCAGGCCTTACCTCATGCTCTTGAGTGATGTATGGGTAATCCCTAATCTTCTCTCCCTCCATGATTGGGTGACCATCAACTAGGGCAGGTCCAAGGCATGACTTCTGTGAGAAATCATGAGTGTTATGTGTCACGAATTCAATCCCATAGCTGCAAGCTGAATCCTCATGTGTGTCCATCCCTTTGATCTCACTGACCACGTTATAGGATGCTTCAAGCTCCTCCTCCATGACTCCACTCTTTTCCCTCTTCATGTTGCATTTCCCTTCCTTGAGTGTGGCATCCATAGAAGTCTGAATTTCTGATGTGTGTGTGAGCTCATCCACTATATCTTCCTCCCTTCTCAAAGCACTCGCATATATCTCGCACATTTTGAATAGATGATCTCTATCCGCAAGTAGATGCAAGTAGTTATCCTTCATCATTGCCACGGCCTTTTGAAGCCTTTGAAACTGGGTGAGGTAGACATCTTCTTCGAAGTGTTTACCCTTCCCTAGAGTTATCCAACACAAATCTGCCATTGCCTTATGTACATGCTCAAAATGATTTAGTGCAGTCATAGATTCACCTCCATTCGTATTCAATTGCTCCTCCAAAGGATGAGGCTTATAGGACCTAATGTCTTCATGGAACATACTCTGATCATGCCTCCCCAAGTCAACTTCCTCATGGTCACCTCCTCCATCAAAGTAGCAGGTAGAATCTTCTACCTCATGATCTTCCTCCATGGTGGGCCTAGAGTATGTATGCACCGCTATGACCTCTTTATTTTGAAATGACAAGTCATACTTAACCAATCCACTTGGGTCACTTCCTGCTGGAATTCCTGAATTCTCCTTATGACCACCATTTGATCCCATGCCAATATGATGCAACGGTAATGAAACAATGCTAGTAACATCCAAAGAATCCATACCTTGATTTGACCTTTTATCTTCTTCACAAATAGGTTGCCCCTCCATGAGTGTGGGTTTAAGAGGTGTGCCCAGCTGAAAGTTATGTGTTCTTCTAGCACCATAGTTGTCACAAAATTGATCCCTACTTTCACATCCTTAGCTGGAATGAATTTTCCTCCCATCCAACTCTAGGGTGTTGGATCCATAACATAACAAACATTATCAAACTGTAGGATTTTCTTGTTAGGCCATCTCTTGGTCTCCACAATCCACTCTCTAAGGCATGAAGCCTCATATAACCTTGAAAAATGTTCCTCCATGATGTAGAATGTGTTGTACCCAAAACCAAATTTTTTGCTTCACTAAGGCATTTTGCTTAATTTAGTCTTAATCTTGTTAAAGTGATGTCAGAAGGTCATTTTTGGGGTTTTCAAATATGGAGTTGGTGTCAGTGTCATGTCATGCTGTTACTGAAGTAATTCAAGGAAAATGAAAATCTGAGTGAAAATCATCAAAATTTTCTATCTCTGGAGAGGGGAGCACATTTTCAAAAGGGCGCCCTATCTTTTAGGGGCTTAGATCCTGTTTTTAGGGTTTGTCCCCTCCAACAGACATTTGTCCGGCATCACGTCAGCTTTGCAGTGAGCTATCAAGTTTGTCAAACGGAGCTGTTTCGAGCAAGTTGTGGAGGATATAGTGCAAAATGAGGCGAAGACGAGAATTGGCTAACACTGGAGAAAAGCGCAGCTTTTGAGAAAGGCGCCCATCTTTTTGAGGTGTCAAATGAAGGTTTTTGGCTAAATGCCATCCAAGATGTTTATCTCACATTTGTTCGAGCTTCACGACGCATCCGTCAAGGGATGAATCTGAGTTGCAGAAGTGCTTGAACCTGAGGTCAAACATGGGGTCAAATCTTAGTCAGAATATCAAGGAAATGAGCAAAAGAGCACTTTTTCAGAAAGGCGCCTGAGCTTTTCAAGCCTTTAATGCTTTTTTTGATGATATCAGATGTTCAATGTGTCTGTGTTTGTTCAGCTTTTATTGTCTCCTCCGTCAGATCAGAAGATGTCAGACAGCGGTCGGAGTTTTAGTTTTTATGTTATTTTGATCATTTCGAAATGGCCAAGTCACGGAGGAAAAAGAGCAACTTTTGAAAAAGCCCTTGATTTTCACCCCTCAGATGATGTTTTCGGGGAAATGTGCCTTTGCAGCTGTCATGCAGAATGAGGTCAGCCCCGCAGTGAACCTGTGATCTAGACCTGAAAATTGGTAAAACAGAAGTTATGAAGGATTTTGTTTTTTCCGTTCGTACGAGATCGAGATGTCAAAATTTGACTGTTTGAGAAAAAGCGCAGCTTTTGAAAAAGGCGCTTGGATTTTTGAGCCTTCAGATGTCAGTTTTATGGTATGCAGTCTCAAGGTACCTTTTGATTAGTTTTTGTTCAGCTCTGCGATGCACCTGTCAACCAGTCAATCAGAGAAGTCAGTCAACCAGGGTCAGAGGATGAACAGAGGTCTTGGCAGAGGTTTTAGCTTAAATTTTCATGAAATTTGGCTAAGTCTAGAATTCGCCTTAAGAGCTCAAAGTTGGATTTTCGAAAGAGAGTTGAATGGACACCTTAACTGGAGTTCTGACTGCAGTTAGACTAAACGTTTTTTGGGTTGTCATCTTCAGTTCATATATTGGCATGTTGAGTGATCTTTCAGTTTGCATGTCAAGTTAACTAGTTTGCATGTTGAGTTAACTTGATTGCATGTTGACTTAACTGAAGATTATTCTTGAAAGTCAACTTAAGTTCACATGCATGGCGAATTTGGTTGCAATTGTGAAGACTTTGTGAAGTTGGCGAATTCACCTTTTGTCAACTGAAGTTCTAAAAGGGACGGCATAAATGATGAAGCATAGTTTTGTGAAGCTGACGCATTTTACAAAGAATGATAACTTAAGTTCCAAAAGGGTCGTTATTTTTAGAATTGAAGCATAAGTGTGAAGTTGGCGCATTCATTCTATGTCAACTGAAGTCTTGAAAGGGTCGCTATATTTGGAATATTTAAAGCATAAAATATGGTGAATTTCTTATTGTCAACTTTAGTTCTCAAAAGGGACACTTTAGTTCTAAATTGTGAATTTAAAGCAAGTGTGAAGGATGGCGAACTAAATATGGATTGCTAACTAAAGTCAAATTCGCATGAAGTTGTTAACTGAAGATTGAAAAGGGAAACCCTAAAGCATGGCGATTTATTTAGCTTGTCTTAGTTTCAGTTAACTGGAATGAGGTCCAATCACAAGCCAAGCGCACTTTTCAAGGATTCCATGCTTTATGCGAATTTCATAGATGAAAATCTATTTAACCAAGCAATGGCGTCCATTATTTCATCATCTTTAGCTTCGAAGTTCATATTCTTCTTGAGCGACCAGCAAGCTAAAGGTGCTACAGGTGTCCGAATTCAGCGTTCTTCATAGCAACAAGTTCAGATTGTTCAGAGGAAGAAGATTCTAGACTTTATTTTCACTTTGCATGCAGGTTTCATCAAGTTCCAAAGCAGAGGTTGGTGGATTTTTCAGAAGCAGACAAGCAAAACTTTCTATCTTCTGTCTTATTTCTTCTATTTCTCACCTTAGGTACTTTCTTTGCATGTCAAAGAAATTCAACACATATTCAGAATCTGATCATCTAGGTTCGTACACTTCAGTATTTGCAGCAAAACCCATGTCTTAGATTTTTTCGAGAAAATTGCCCCGTAGTCTTCATTCTGAAGCTCTGTGCTTTTTTCTGAGAATTTCTTTGCATGTGGGCTTGAAACACATCATTTCGAGAATCGAGCTATCTGGGTTTGTTCAGAATTCCATTGTGCACAAAACCCATGTTCCAGAAAAACTTCAAAAATTTCTTTCGTCATAGGCTATTTTTAGCCTTGTCTAGAGGTTTTCAGAAAGTTCTTCAAGTATATTCGACTTTACAGTCAAAAGTTCTCATTTTCAAAATGTAGTTCAATCTCATTGATTACAAGGCCAAATCGGCTCTTGCACATAATTTCATCAAAACTTCAGATACAGACCTGAATCATGTTTATCCAGTGGTTAATCTGAGCAGTCTAGAGGGTGTTAGCAGCAACGCATTGAGAAATCTTGAGCGTTCCGGGTTGCTGGCAGCAGCATCCATTCCTGTTACTACTTTCGATCTTGAGTTCGTTCTTGCTTGCATCAAGCATTATGATTCATCTTCACGTCAAATCAGATCAGTTGACGGGAGGGTTGTTTGCAGTATCAAACCAAAGGACATAGAGAAATGCTTTGCTATTCCTCCTCGTTCAGATAACTTTACTGTGGTTCTTGAGGCCTGTGAGAAGATATGGGATGCTGATCAACAACGTTCGCAAAGAAAGGTAGCTCAGAAATGGCTGAAAGTTCAGAAGACTAACATGCCTAAAAAGGTTGGTCGTGGTGAATTCAAAGACGAAGTTGCTGTTTTAATAACTTTACTCAATCGAGTTACCGGTCAATAGGATGCTAGTACTTTCCGTTCATGGATGTTTTACCTAATTACCAGAATTCTTGATGGCACAGAGCATTTTGACTGGGCTATGTTGATTAGTGATTGCTTACATCAGCAGATTACTAATTTTCTCAAGTATCACGAGTTTCATATGATATCATACTTGGTTTACTTGGTTGCATTCCAAGGTAGCTACAGGCTTCTAAAAACTAATGGCACTCTCGGTGTTCAGCGTGTTCATGAGTATTATCCTCAGTTGGAGTTTTCTCAATCCGAGCAGGACTTCCGGGCAGTGAACGATCACTTTTCTATGAGAACCGTTAGAGATCTTGACAACGAGATGCACATTCGTATTTCTGCCGAGGCCAAATCAGCAATGGAGACTTTGGCGGATTGGTTTATCCAGTTCCCTACTTTCACATACATTCGGGTTTATGGATATGTTGGAGAGCCCTTGATGTTGCCAAGGTATCCGTCAGACAAGATCATCTTCATGGAGTTTCTCAGGCAGATGCAACATGTTCATTTCTTTCTTCGCAATCGTCATAAGACTACGGCTAATTTTCCATTTACATTGGGAATTTTCACATGCAATGCGGCAATAGATGCCAAGCTTATGTCAACCGAGATAGAAAGGTTCAAACTCAAGACTCATACTGAGAGGCGTTCCTATGATCCTCTTGGTCATTATGCAGACAGGTTGGAGCGAGGGATTGCACATAAGCCAGCACTTGAAGATTTCTGGGCTAATTGTGAAGATGAATTCGAGGTTCGTCGTCGTCACTATTGTAGACTCACTATCAGTCAGCTCTCTGATTACCTATCAGAAGATGTTGATGGTCTATCAGATGATGATGGAGAAGTTCTTCTCAATTCATATGTCAAAGATCAAGTTGCTCGGTAGCCACTTCGCTCACCTGATTGGTATGCTAAGGAGAATACTTCTATCAAGGAGGTTTCCAGATCAGTTATCAAGACTAGCAGGTTGTTCTTGGAGAGCAAACGGAAGCGGAAGTCAGTTTCTGTAGCAGAGCCGCCAAAGGATTTCTCTTCGTTGCCTTCTACTTCTAGGGCAAGACCTCGAGTCAAGGCCATTGTAATACCTCCTGAAGGGGTTAGACTCAGTGGAAACACGGGAAAGAGAGCTACTGGTAAGAGGAAGTAGAAACAAGTTGAGAATGTTCCTGAGATTCCAATAGAGACAGTTATTCAGGCTGAACCTCACGTTGAACCTCCTAGTCCGCCTCACATACAACCTATTGACATAGATTCTGAGCCTGAGACACCAATTCGAGTTGGATCGGAGACAACTGAACCGCCACAGGTTGATACATCAGGGACAGTCTCTCCTCGAATTGAAAATATTGTTTAGTCTTGTTGGCTCGAGAGGTCTTTGGGAAGACAGAGGCGAGAACCCTCGTACAACCTTGATTTATCTGAGTTCGGTGAACCTTATCAGAGAAGGTCGAACAAAAAGATCAAGAAACAGGTGCATATCAAGAAGACTCCAGAATCAGAGATCGTTATCGAAGTTGCCGTTCCTCCAGAGGGTAAGAGCTTAGATGAAGTTGAAGTTGGTGACTTTACTTTCACTAAGGCTAATCTTGGCAGGACCACTCGAGAGACAGATGTGACTCTTCTTAAGATCGTCACTAATAATCTTGAAGAGCGAATCACGAAGGATGGAGAAGATAAGGCCTTGCTCAAGGCTGAAAATAGTCAACTTCGTCAGTACATCTCTGATCTTGTTCACGGAAATTCAAGTAGAGCGCCTGTTCTTCCTCAGAATACACCTGCAGAACAACGAAAGCTGGATCAGTTAGTCAGTCATGGCAGACTTTTGGACAACTAGATTGAAAGTTTAGTTGCTGCAGGTCAACGTCTTCTTGCAGATTTGTATTAGTTGAGGAGTGATGCACATAAACTCCGTCAGGGTATTCAGTTGCTTGAAGTTGCGGTTGCAGAGAGTTTGGCAAAGGATCGTGTTCTTGTATCTCAGTTGTCAGTTGCATATGATGCCTTGGAGATTGACGAGGATCAAGACAAAGTTTTTACTTGGAGAGAGCAGCACCTTCTCAAAATGGAAATATGTGAAGATTTCTACCAAGTTATTTTCACTCAAGGATGATGTGGTTGGAGTACTTGCACTTGTCAGCAGTTTTGTTGTTCAGATTTCGTGTCATTATCTTCTTGAAGATGGCACGTATGTTGAGTTGGACAAAGTACAAGCTGAATTCGAAAAGCTGATTCGTGATAGCCTTGAAGGAGAGCCAATGGCGCCTAAGTTAGAGAATATTTCAGTTATTGCAGCCAGTCTCAAAAAGCGACTAAAGATTGTAAAGATGGCATGCATACGATCAGGGAAAGTGGCAAAGAACTGAAGAAACAGACTGTTATTTTGAGCAGCATCAAAGTGCCAGATGACACAGAGATTGATGAGTTCTTGGTCGAAGTGTTAGACTGAGATGACATGGAGTGATCTGCCAGTTGGAATTTGTAGTTAATTTCGAGGGTTGAGTCATGAGCAGTAGTTAACTCGACTTTCAGTCTTGAGTTTACTTGCTAACTTAACACATGCTTATCTCATCCTTGGAATTATCATCACAGGAGTTAGGGTTAGGGTTTCCAGTTAACTGAAGGTAGTGTCCAGTTAACTTTTCTTTAAATAAGGACATGCATGCTTGCACATGGTCCATCTAGGTTAAATGTATCGGTTAACTAATGGTAACTTTCCAGTTAACTGTATAGTTTACTTCATTAGGGTTTAATAATGAATCTTGCATGCATTTGCAAGACTGTAGTGGACTCAAGGTGATTTTAGGGTTACCTACACCTTGATGTATATAAATAAGAGCTTTTGCTCATTTGTAATTAACTTTTGCTTGAGAGAGAAATATATGCTGCGCCTACCTTGCCCTCAATATTACTCTTTTGGTATTTGTTCATGCGTCTTTGCTCTTATAGTCAATTGTTATGCCACATAGGGTTTCATGCGATTGTGATGGTGAATTCTTTTCATAGTTTAGATAAATCTGTTTTATGCTTAATAAGCTTGTTCAAATTGAGATAATAGTTGTGCCTACCTTGCCTTCAAGTAGAGAATCTGCACGTGTTTATCGTATGGTGTTGTGAACAATAAACTTATTCGGATTGAGATAATAGTTGTGCCACCTTGCCTTCAAGTAGAGAATCCGTATTCAGTTTATCGTGTGATGTTGTTATCAATAAACTTGTTTAGATTGAGCAAATAGATGTGCCACCTTGCCTTCAAGTTGAGAGTCTATACTTGTTTATCGTTTGATAGTCAAACCTTGCTCCGTTTCCTCATGCTCTGTTTTCTTGAGGAAACTGGATAGAATTTAAGTTATTAAGTTTAGTTGTAGTTAGTAGATCTGCAAAACCAGAAAAACTCAGCTGCAACGTATATAGTTTTCGAGAAAGCCTTGTACCTCTATAGTTGAAGCAAAAAGACAGGATTTAGTTTAGTTTATTTCCTTTGCAAGTACTTTTGTCAAGCACAACGAGGGAGCTTCCCCTCCTAATTTGAAGAGCACTCATTGGGTAGTGTGCATAGCTGTCCGTACCAACTCTTACTCCAGAGGTGCTAGTTGTTATGCCAACAGAATGTATGTTCAATCCCAACGGAATCACCTACGTCTCCCTCTACATGTGTAGGTATAACCCTAGTGGCCGATCCACCAAGTGTGTGCCCAATACCACCACTGATTTGTGCCTTCAAATGGTTCTTCAAACTGTGCGGACTATGGGGTGTATGAACAACTTCTGTTTCGCATGAAGAAGAATTAAATTGTTCCTGAATTATTTGAGTCACATCACACTCTTCTTCTGCAAGGTCTTGTATGCGCACATTCTGATTTGGAATTAAATCAGCACTAATTCCACCTGTAGTGATATCCTCCACACCTTGATTAATTGTCTCAATACAAGGGAGCTCAGTTTGCTCCATGCACTGACCAACCCACCCAGCTGAATCACTGGATAACGGTTTGTTGCCCTTCTGTAACTCTACTGAGGCAGCAATGTGATCATAAGTGGATTCATCAAGGAAGTTTTTCTCTTCTCCTAGTTTATCACTAATGAGCTGCAAATCACCTATGAAGAGTTTTGAATACCCCTCACCCATAGTGATTGATTCTGCCTCCACCATATCACCCTTAACTGAATGGAAATCATTATCCTTTTTTTGTCAACTAATAAAGAAGTTTCCAAAATCTCAGGATGCTCTAACAATTTTTTAAGATTCTTGTCATATTTTTGAAAGCTTTGCAATAAATTTGTCATGCACCCCTGCCAAGTCTTCATCTCACTCTCTGAGAAATTCATCTTGCCACTGCAACTAAAATTAAATCCAATACTCAAACAGGCTGGCAGGATACTCTGTGCTCTGATACCACTGTGAAGAGCCTTGCCTAAACTGTCTTGAATTTTCTTTCAATTTGAGTTGTTTGTCATTTTGTCAAGCAATTTGCGAGTGAACTGATTTCTGAGTTTGTAAGTTTCATTTTAAACTTCTGCTCAAGATCTTGATTAGACAAAGACACGATAGTAGCATGCAATACAATTCTTAACACTGTATAGAAATCTGAAGCATCATATGGACTGAGTCTACAATGAGCATTCGCGAATACACTTTCAGTCTAAATGCAATGGGTTACAGAGCTTAGTATAGTGCTTGTAATAACAGTTTTCAATGCTTATAAGTAATTTTCAGACTCATAGGAACATCCAATATCAGGTCTAATCTAAGATTTTAGACATGGACTGTATACTTGCATTCCATCAGATCATTGTTAGCAATCCTTAATTAGTTAACACTTCACTATGTGACTGATATACAAATTGAAATAACACATGCCCATAATCATTTAGCATGGCTTCCTTGACTCAAGAAGGAACACAATGTTTGTACAGAACTAGAACAACATTTATAACCAGGACTGAAATCATTAAACGTGACTCTCTAATTGTAACAGCAGTTCAAAAGACTGATTTCTGATTACCAGTAAACTTAAAATTCGTCTCCCCAACTTTACCCTTCTGTTCAGACCTGAAACTAATTAAAAATGCATATAAGAGTGTATTCTAAACCAAGGGCTCAATGGATTGTGCTTATAGAGGAGCGGAAGTAATACATTGGCTGTAGCCACAGATTTAAGGGCCCTTTTTCTGAGATTATAGTATATGCTATTACATAAAACAGACCCAGATTCGACTGACAACAATTACTTTTCTCTAGGATGAAGAAATGCACCTACAGACTCAAAACTCTACAGAATTTGTTACAAGAAATGCTCAGACCTGGGTAATGCATTGGCTGCAACTGTACAGTGAAGTAATTGACCCAGTACTGCCCAGAAATTCGTTGCAACAACTGGTGATCATCACTAAGCATTTGATTATTCCATACTGAGGTGTTTTCATGCTTATTTCTTCCACACGTCTCCTCCCAAAGTCTTCAGCTGTGGCCACGTCCCAGATTTCCCTTAGTATATGCAGCGCTTCCTCTCAGAATAAACACGTCCCCTGCAGTTTGTTGTGGACTCAGCAATATGGCGTCCAAGAAGTGATAAACTATTAAGAAGAGGTGCGCCTGAGACTTCTTCACCAAGAAATGCCTTCAGTCCTGATGATAGAGCTCCAAACTCGACTTCAAGAAGAAGCCAAAAACACAGAAACCAAATCCCACGAAAATCGGATAATAGCTTTATGTTCTCTTACCACGCACATTCGACTATTCACAGCTAGGGGTGATAGTTCCACACCCGAAACTGGAGCTGTAAGGGTTTCCAAACCCAAATCAGAGAAACTCGACCATTCCCGTGAAGAGAGTAAAAAATGATGTATTCCAAAAAAGTGCGAATGATTCCCTTTTCTTCTCTTTTGTATGTTTCCCATTCAAAAAATTAAAGTGACTCTATAAAGTCAATTTTTTAATATTTTCTCAAGTCACTTTATGAACAACAAATAAGTGACTTATAATGTCCCCATTAATAAATATTTCAATGGGTCACTTTATAATTTGATTTATTAATTATTTAATATCCTCCATTTAAATATGATTTAAGACCTAGGCAATATTAAATAATTAAGTCACTTAGTCCAAATTTTGGGGACATTACATAATATTGGTTATCTAACTATTTATTAATTGTTTGTATTAATGTCTATTATTTTCAGCTATCTATTGGATCAGGCTTTCAGCCATTAGGATTCCACATGAGAATGTGATTTTGTACTCAATTTGCACTCAAAACAATCAAATTTAATAGAAAACACTTTTGTACTCATTTATGGACTCATTGGATACATCTTGTTATTGAATTTTGCAAAAAGAAGTGTGTTTCTAAAGAAATTTAAGAATTTTTTTAAGTTGTCAAGTTTTTTGCCAAGTTTTTCCCAAGCTTTTTCCTAGTCGAATTTCTTGGGTCTGGCGAGTTTTTGCCGAGTCCAAGTTTTCCAGCTATGATCTAAAGTATTAATAGATATTTTTCTTATTTTTTGATTCCCCAAATTTCTTGTGCCTACATCTATGCAAAATGAAGATAACTTCACACTTAACGCATATGTAAATAAGGCAACATTGCATTAGTTATTGAAAGAGTGATTAAATTTTGCAAGGACAAGAAATAAGCTTTCTTGGCCACAACACTTGTGACATTTTTTGAATGGGGTTTGCTACTATATCAGAAGAAGAAGAAAGACAATAAATTGAATTTCTGGATTTGATTTTTCCATTATCATTAAAACATGTGACAAGGAGTAAGAAATCTTAAAGTTACAAACAAAAGATAAGTGTTGTGACCTTTTTCACACATCGCCCTATTCAAATGGGGACCCCTAAATTTTGCTCCATTCTGGTCTTTTTGGCTTTGGTTTTTGGTCTCTCTCTCTCTCTGTCTGTCTCTTTTCTGATGGTCTACTTTCTGGGGGCGTTCCCGTCTGCAAGCTTCAACATGAATTTGGCCAAGTCTGAAATTAGGGTTTCGTCGTTCCTGGTCAATTCAAGGTCAGGTAAAGTGAGAAAATTGAAAATTGAACTTAACAAAGTTGTCGGCAAACATCCAGCAGGCTCTCAGCAAAAATTTATCAGATTCTGAGGTACTTACTATTTTTAGTAAGTCTGCAATTCAGGGCAATTTGTCAGCACTTTTGAGATTCCGACAGTCATACCACACTCAGAGTATATCAGACTGCTCGCATGCCAAATTTGAGCGAAAACAGACGACTTACTATTTTTAGCAGTCCGGCTTCCGGCACAGATTTCAGGGTCCAAATGCAGAGTTTTTCTTTGCATGTCTGGATATTCCTTCTGGGTTTTTCAAGACCTTCGCGATGACATAACATGCAAGTCGAGATAACCACTTTCAGGATTCAGCCTTCCGAGGCTATTTTTAGGGTTTGCAGGTCGAAGTTTCTTTTGCATGTCGGATGATTCCTGATGGGTTCTTCGAGAGCTTCGCATGGTGTGACATGCAAACGGAGATTCCCACTCAGAAGGAACTTGCTATTTTTAGCAGTGTGTCCCGGCCGCCACCAGTTGATTCACAAGTGATCGCAATGCCACAAAACGAAGACGAAGATCTTTTGATACGCATGCATTGCAAGTTAGGGTTTCCAGCTTCGGAGCCTAAAAATAGGCATCAAAAGTCAAAATCTTCAAAATCCGATGTAAACCACTGCGATCAGCGTCCTTCAGGCTATCTGCTGGTGAAATTTCAGGTCAAACGGAGCACTTACTATTTATAGTAAGTCAATTTGGAAACATGCTAAAAATAGTAAATCAGCTGCATGCGTCGATGCCGGCAGTAAGGTCACGTGGTGAGGAGCGCCTCATTCAAATTTCATTCAAATCGGAGCTGTGGAAGTACCAGAAACGAGAGGTTACTATAAATAGCAAAGCACTTCTCAAAATGTGCTATTTTTAGTAAGTCAGCTCAAAATGGCAATGTCAACAGGCTAACCAGGTCATGAAGGTCCAGTGGTCAAAATTTCAAGGCAATCTGAGCTTTCGAAGTTTGAGAATCAGAGGATTTACTATAAATAGCAGGGGCATGAATGCTGGCAAAAGATGATGAAAATTTGTCTAAGTCTAGAGCTTCATCCAGTTGACATAGGGAAATGCGCCCATCCCAGCTGGAGGCATAAAAAATTCAAAGTGATGCAAGTTCGTCCTGCTCTGGGGTCAAAATGCGCCCAAAGCACAACTGGTCAAAGAAAAGTCAAAGTGTTCATCCACCTCCAGGGGCAAAATGCGCCCAAACTTGAAGAGGAAAAAGTTGAAAATTTTCTAAGTCTAAGACCTCGTCCTTCACCAGGGGTAAAATGCGCCCACAAGCAAGCTGGAGACATTCAAAAAATTTCTAAGTATAAAAAATCCACCTCCCTATGCTAAATGCGCCCACCTCTCAAAAGGGTCAAAGAAGTCAACAAACTTCATCCACCTTACCCAGCAAAATGCGCCCAAGTTGAGAGAGTTGATGGCAAAATTTTCTAAGGCATGGAGATATCCTTCTCACCCCCCAAAATGCGCCCATCCTGCAGCTAGGATGAAATGCGCCCAAAAGCTGCCATGTGAGGACAAAAGTTGGAAGGTGAGGAGTCACTAGTCTAGGCGTTATAAATGCTCCATCCTCCATCTACATCAAAATGCGCCAAAGGACAAAGGAGTCAACAAGGTCAACTTATCTCATCCTTCCCCACCTAAGAAATGCACCCATGCTTTAAAAGAGGGTCAAAGAGTCAAAGATTTCGTCCTTCTTCACATGGAATATGCGCCCATCCTCCTTCATGTGCAATATGCGCCCAAATGAGGGCATGTCAAGACAAAAATGTGATTAAGGCGTAGCCAAGCTGGTCAACATTCTCCTCTCTCCTTTGAATGCGCCCAAGTAAGGGCATGTAAAGACAAAACATCCCCATGAAGAGGCATCCACGCAAATTTAGAAGGAGACAAAGGCGTTGAAAATCATGTAATGGCTAAGTCAGGGGTGGCGTTTAAAGTTCATCCTTCAGCTTATGAGAAATGCGCCCAAAACAGATCATATGAAGACAAAAGTTTTAAATTTTTCTTGACCCCACCACATATGCGCCATGAAAAAGTAAAGTGTGGAGTGAAAAACGGTAAACAGGGTGAAATGGAAAGGATAAAGTGACTATGGCGTTGAAATGTAAAAAAAATTCTCTCCTAGATGTGGGGTGCGCTCAAGGTAAAGATGAATAAATATACTTGGCGTGGAAATTTTAAATGTTTTTCAGGGGGGAATAAAATACAAGGCGTGGAAAGTAAAGATTGCTAGGTGTTTGAAAATGTTCACCTTCAAGTGTGATGTGCGCCATGCATAGTGTGCTATAAAATATTTGAAGATGTTGAGAGTAAAGTGTTAAATGGTAGGTGTGCGCCTATGAATAAGGGAGTTATAAGGTGTTAGAAATATTTTGAAGGCATTGAAATGTTTGAGGGTGGTGAAAACAAAATGAAGTAGGCGCCTCAGGTGGAAAGTGAAATATTTTCTAAGTGTTGGAGAATTCTCTAAGGCGTTAGAAATTTTAATAAAATTGCCTTTCAAGTTTGAAGTGTGGAGTGAAATACAAATGAAGTAAGGCGTGTCGGGAATGAATAAAATTCTTCTGAATGAAGTTGATAAAAAATTTTCTCTCCACTGGCAGATGATTCAAAATTTTCTAAGGGAAACTTCTCAAAGTGCTAGATGATTTTAAAATATTTTCTAAGGCAAATTGTTTCCTTCTTGGAAAATACGCCTAGAGCTCCAAGAGGTGATGATTTTCTTGAAGCACGAGCAGAGTTGCCAGAGATGAAGTCAGTGAACGTCAGCTCCACAAGATTGATAAAAAAATTCCAAGTGAGAGCAAAATTCTCGGAGGGGATCGAAGAACAAGAACTAAATTGTTGAAAATTATTTTTCCAAGGTTCAAAATTCAAGAAAATTAAATGAACCCGTTCGTTGGGCACCCATGGGTTCGATGCGTTTTGGAGAAAATTTTCTTCTGGGTATTGAGGATTATCGATGAGGAGTTGATTTTAAGGTCTTCCACAGCTTGTCGAGAATTTTGGGATGAAGATTTTAAGTGGGCACCAGGTTGATGTATTTCCTAAGGGAAATTTGAAAATTTTCTAAGGCAAAAATGAAGAAAATGTGTTTTCAAGGTAAGATCCTCCAGACGATGAATTTGAAAGAAACTGCCTAGGTGAATTTGCTTCAATCCTTCGTGAAGATAGTTTCCTTGAGCCAGAGGTGGATAAAATCAAGGTTGTCGGAGCTCCAGCGGGTGAAATGAATTTCTCAAAGATGAAGTTTGTCTAAGGCATGAACTTGAACGCAAAGTTGGCGATGAACGCTTGGAGATCAAAGCATGAAGATCAGGTAAGTGAGTTAAGTTTATATCATGAAGTATTCTAATACCCCTCTCCTTGCTTGTTTTGCAGGAGAAATGTTGAGGCCAAGCGTTGATGACTTGAAGTGGAAGCACGATGAAGATGAGTTTCAATCTCGAAGGAGGAAAATTTGCAAGAAAATGGCTAAGTGTTGAAGAAACATTTTCAAGGCTTAAGATGAAAAGAAGAATGAAAACCCTCAAGTGGAAGAAATCAAAGAACAACGCCAAGAAAGAAGATCGAGAGCAGTGTGAACGCGTCTACAAATGGACTCTTCTAGAAGGATGATGGTGGACATTATGGCGCATTTATTACCCCACTCTCTTCTGTGGCAGTTTTTAGGGCAATATTATTTAGGGCTGAGGTGGCACGATTCTGGCCACTCTATTGATTGTAACCCTAGCCGTCTTTTGGGACTTGGCTAGCTATAAAAGGGGGAGTCCCCCTCATTTGTAATCTCATTAGAGTAGAGGCGTTAGAATTAGAGTAGACATTGAGAGAGCATTAGCTTTAGAGCTAGATAGTGTAACATTGTAGAGCATTTTTGCATCATTTGGAGAAGAAAGAAAGTTTTCCCTTTGAAAACTTTTGAGGAAATTGTTGTGTAACACATTTTATGATAATAGATCTTTTCATTGATGATGGAATTCGTCTTGTCATGAAATGCTAGCAAGGTTTCTTCTTCCTTTCGTATCCAAGTAGATTAAATTCATGCAAGTAGCATACTTTGGTGTGTGATGTTTTATTGAGATAGCTTCGCTTTATTCCATACCACTAGCGGCTTGTTGATGATAAGTTCGCCTTGTGTGGTCGACTGGACATTATCTTGAGTTTAACTTCGGTTGTGATTTATATGCTTATATGCGTCGTCGTGATGGTGTATGCATGTTAAGTCATAATTTGAACATCTTTTGCTATTTCCCTTGAAGATTGCACCGATTTTGCTGAGGCTGTCCGACGGAGGCTAGGTGAAATCCGGTTGAAGTCTATCGAAATGAAGCTCCACATATCCTGCATTTAGAATAGAACATAAACTTCTTAGGCCCTACACCCTTTTAAATTCAGTTCATTTCCGGTTAGAATTAGGAAACTTGCGCTCACCTGCCAAATCATTTGAATCACACGAAAGCCCTTAGTCTACTGTTTGTTGTTAGCCGCCGAACAATTGTGTAAGTCCCCTTGAACATACCAGCAATATCACATCGAGCCAAACTGAGCCTATTCGCACTCAAGGAACCTTGGAGTTGAACGCACGAACTTTCTGGCAATCTTAGCGTGCGGAATACTTTGATCAAGAGAGAATAGAGCGTCCGTTGGGAGACTTTATTCTGTGTTGGTGCGGTCTCAAAAACCACGTCAACAATAAGGTGCATTGCATTTCATAGCTTCATCATTCAATAAGATTTAGCATTTTTATAGAAAAGTATCTTATTTTTATTTAATGTTGGATAACACAATAAATGTGAATTCTAATAGTCATAATTTTAACTCAACTTCTCAAGCTTGTCATACCTGCAGACTGATGTCTAAAGTCTGAATAGAATACTCTAGAAACTCATGCTCAGACAGCTTTCTATTTCTCACTATCAATAGAGTAGAGATGAATATTTTAAATTCTATAAAACATAAGCATGCAGAAGAAGGAAATAGATACTTACAATTTCAATAATTTTCTCATGTTAGTAAATGAACTAGGAATTGTCCCATTGATCAAGTGATTGTTATCAAGTTGCCTGTGGAAAACACAATTTAATGGTATGAGATAATTGATAAACTGAACTTCATGTATAATGCTCTTATATTCTTTTTCCATTTTGCATCTTATTTCCAAACAAATGAAAGAATAAAAAATTAAGAAACATAAAAGGGAATTAGTTGTATTGACAAATCAAAATGTAAAAAAGAATGTTTTTTAAGGATAAAGGGGAAACAACGGTTCCAAAAACTTGTTTACACATGTTGAGCTACAAAACAATTTCTGGTGGACTTGAAAATTAATTGTTTATATCTTTAAAAATGAATAGTATGCAAGAGACTATAAGTCTACCATAATCAAAAGTACTTTGTAATCTTGTATAATGTCCCTTTTGGGGAATTTTTTGTATATTTTCTGATTTCTGATGCAAAACACAAACTGGAACAGAAAAACAAAAACAAAACTAACTGCTGGATATTCGTTATCTAACCCTCTATGGCTGGAACTGAACTTCAACTTCACTTGTAACAGAAAAATACAACTTGTAGATGATAAATAACCCAAAAGAAAGTGCTGGACAACCAACTAATTACTCTTTGACATCCAATTACAATCAAATCTGAGTAGTCAAAGCTCTAATACATTAAATATCAATGGTAATACAACTGAAAGTGAATGAATGAATGAGAGATTTTAATGTCATCCACTAGACCAAACAGTCTAAGGGGCCGAGAACCACAAAACTACGAAATCTCCAAATTCTTTTCAATGGTGGATCTTCTACTATGAATTTTGACCAAATGCCAAGAAACATCCAAGAATGGAACCCTATGTATTAAATTGGATTGGATTTGAATTGAACACCTTCAAAATTCTTTTTATTTGATTTGCAACTTGCTGGAGCAACTTACAATGGCTAATATGCACAATTCTACACTTAAATATTTGAGTTTTGGCACATGCAGTAGGAATCCTTTATGGTGACTATTAGGCAAGTTGGTAGCTAGATCTGACTATACAAGTGTTGTAACTTGTAGCAGCAACAATGGTGAGGCAAATGAACTAGGGAGGTCATGTAGCAGCTGGAAATAGTCAATTGGAGGCTGCACAACAGTCCCAAGCCTTCTAAAATGCTGATAACAATACCGCTTGCCCAAAGTTCTGTAGTAACCTCCTCCAATGTTGGTACACCCAATCACGGCCTAAAAAGTGATATAAATAGTAATAAATAGGGTATATGAGCTCTCCCAAGAAATGATATTGCCAAATAAAGTGGCTGAAAAAGTTTTTGTCACAATAAATGATGACAAACCCTCTTCGGAAAACCCTCTAAAGTGATGGCATTGTTACTACATATACAGAATATGCAATATATGATGAATTTTCCTCCTCATGTTTTGTAGAAACCCTAGTTTCCCCTTTTTCTGCCTCCAACTGAGTTTCTGACGTTTTTGAAGGTTTTTGAAGTTTTGTGATATTTTTGCAATTTTTGTGCTTTTGATGCAATAAGTGAACAGTACGGCTATTCTAGAAAATAATAATAAATTCTCTAAAAATACTAGATCTTCAATTAGCTTGAGAAATACAATAAGAAATGAAGGCGTTTCTTTTATTATTCAAATGATCTCCATATAACAATGATCTGCTAACATGCAAAGATAAAATAATGATTTTTTTATCGTAAAAACCTGGTAAACCAGCAAGCTGAGAAGGTACGGATTTTGTACGGCTGCAAGTAATGCTTGGTCTTTCTCCAGTCTGATGATTCCCAATGTTTCCAGCAACTCCAGCGCCCCAGAAGGAAGTGGATTGGCAAGATTAAGACAGGCGTTTCTTTTTATTGAAGAAGTACGGCTCAAGATAGAAGTACGGCCCTGCAGCAAGGTACGGCCTGACAGGACAGCAATAAATATTGTACGGCCTTCACCAAAATCAATGCCTAAGTCTCTGAATGTGATGCGCCCAAGTTAATAGATGATCTCTGATTTCAAATGCTGAAGAATCTCTGACAATATTGATTTCTCTGAAGCTCTGTAGTTTACTCTGAATGAGAAAACCTCTGTTGGCAATAGATCAAGTGATATTGCACACTCTCTGAATTGCTTTCCACTGGAGATGGCTCGTTCCCCAAGGAAGTCGAACACGAAACCCTAAAGTCTCAGGCTCAGATCAATTTGATCAGTCTCTCAAAATCAATAATCACATCATGGCTCAAAACCCAAGGCAAATCCTCAAATAAGCTGAAAAGTGCGATTTGCTTGAAAATAGGGTTCTAATAAAATATTCATATTTTAATCTTTTAATTCTCCATAGTTCTCAGCTGAATATTTTAATTTAAATCAAATGTCAACTGGCCCCCTTTTAATGATGGCGCACCCCTCAAGGCAATCACTTAAGTTATAATTTTAAATTATAACTTTATATTATAAACATTAAATAATTAATATTTAATTAATATCATTAAATATTAATATCTTCCTCGCTGATGATCCGATGGAACTGAAATTCTTGCGCCAAAGCCCGCTAAAATAAATGCAAAAGTCTCCGTCGGCGAAAGACAACGATCAAACTCCACGAAGCTGAGCCAAGCTCCGAAGTGACCGTCTATCCAAACAATCAGCCTACGAGGGTCGTGTGATAGGCCAATCCTGTCCTCTGAGAGATGTCACTGAGAAGGGGACATGACATGTTTGGTATACTCAAGTTTATGGCTGTATATGTCATTCTTTGCATTAATGATAAAGAACTATTGCCCAAAATTGTTAATTTCACTATAGCAACATTGTAGCAGCATGTAAACTTGAAACTTGACCAAAAATGTTGATTTCACCTAAGTGACAGTAGCAGGAAAAAAATGTATCTTAAACCCTCAAACCGGTGATGAGATTGATGGAAAATTCTCCCAAGGAGTGGTGTTCAAGATCTAGCAAAAATGGATGGTGGAACAAATCTCAAAATTTTGAAATCTACAATAAAACCCTTCAAATCATGAACCACGAATCTGAAAATGCTCCAAATTAGCACACATACAATCCCTAGATGGAATTCCCAATACTAGAGATGAGGGTCTTCATCACCAAATCTAATGGTGAAAATCCAAAAGGGTTTTTCGTCCTCCAGGATCTTCAAATCAACCAAGGGTTTTCATCCTTGGAAGCAAACTTGAATACAAAGCTCAAATTCTAGAAATTGAGTGGCAAAATGATGTCAAAAAAATGATGCAAATGAAGTCAAGCACCCTCCTTTTGTAGCACCTGTATTGAGCCCTTGGGACCAATTGCCTTAAGTAATGATAAATAGTTTTTATTTTATTAATGTTGAAAGCACTTTTTTTATTTTAATTATAATACTATTTAAGTTGCCCCTTAAATTAAAAAATTTCAGGCCTAACTTAAAATAATATTAAAAAATATTTCCCTTGCTTTTCCCTTTAGCCTATGGGAAATAGGGATAGGCTAGAGGTCTTCTCCTTGGCACTATTTTTGAAAAAGGGACATAAAATTCCACCCTTCTAGAATTGTTTGCCCTCAAACAATTGTGTATTGGTATGATCAAGTAACGATTTGCCCAAGATATGGATCATGAGGTAGCACTTGTGGAGTTCAGATCCTATGCCTATCAAGTGAAGCAAGTACATCTCCCAACTCCATTACTCTCACCAATTATATGCAACCCTTGCATCTTAGGAAATATTTTAACCAACAAGTGTGTGTGCATGATTCACAACAAAAACCTTAAAAAAATTTGTGATGAGATCCCAATGAGTCTCCTTCCAATCCCAAATAGCATTAGACAAGGAATGTAACTCACTCTCAAAATGGTCCTCTTTGATTTGATGATACATGAAAATACCCATTAACTCTTACAACACCAAGGGCTGCCACATGTACTCACCACCATGTTTTTGTTGCACCACTTGGCTCCTCCAAAGATTCTGGAACACTTATTTGAGATTCATAACCAAAAATTGAGTTCCAATGAACCCTTCAATGATGTTGTAAGTTGTACCTTCCAAAATATGAACAAATTAAACTGTGTAGAGGCTGGAAACAAGTTACAACAGCCATAAACCACCTAGAATGTCAGCCAAATGAAAACCATGGTAGCTAAAATGATTGTTTCCTTCAGCTGAAACATTCTACCAACATCATCTAGTGATGAAACTCCCTTAAAATGTACAAAATTGCAGGTATTTATGACTAATAATAGAAATTCCAAGCTTGATATTTTCAAGACCAGCAACATGACAATGGTACGGCAGCTGCAAAATTCAACTCCCTGCAAAAAAAAACAAAAGTGGCGACTGAAAATACTCCATTAGTCACAAACTGAAAAGTCCTTCCCATGTCTGAAAACGCCTGTAACAGCATTTGTATGAGTGCAGCTGAAGTGATGTGGTAGCTGATAATGGTCCTTAGACTCATAGCTGTCCTTAATGTGTTCCCTCTATGAAAGATGAAAATTAGATTCTTAGCTGTCCTTAATGTGTTCCCTCTATCATTTGATGGTAGGATACTATCACTTTCTTCCTTCATATCTTGTTGATAATCCTTCACACAAATACACAAACTTGAGGTTACTCCATCATGCTTAGTTGTGCTACTTTGATATTCATGTGAACCTCTCCTTGAGACTTTATTGTGGTGCTCCCAACTTCCTCAATGAAAAGATACATCCAACACAATTCTTCCTTAACTCTGGAAGGTAATCTCTACTCGATGGCAATCTTGGAAGTGCAAAATTAAAACATGCAAAGCTGATCCAAAGTAGACCAAATACCATCATAAGAAGATATCTCACCTATGGGTGAAGTTGTGATTTGATGTTCCACCCTCTTAGCTGTGAAAACTCCCGACGCTCTTAATATGACCCTACACACTACCTCCATTCCCTTGAATTTCAACTCCATATTGAACTCTCCACTAGAATGTAACCATTGCATGCCCAATACTATGTGAATCTCTCCAAGTCTCATAACATAGAATTAATCGCACAGCTTGTGTCCACCCAAAGTGATGACAAGTTTTTGTGTCTTAATGAAGCAAAGAAGGGTGAAGCCATCTTGTAATAGTTAATTGTTTGTGAATTCTTCTTCATATAACCAAGGGTGGCAAATTTGCTTGTAGCTTGATTCCAAGAACACCACACTATGGTTAGTCAAAATTTATTGAATATCAAAATGACATCTATTTTGCTTACCACCTCCCAATGTCAAGAATTTAGTTGTCCTAACAACTATGACTAACTCCATTAGGTCATATTCCATAACCTTGTCCTCAAGTGTAGAACTTGGCTTTAAGAAGCAAACTATGAATCATGAGCATTGATCCTTTACAACTTTGTTAAAGTTCACAACATATCTTATATGATCTTTCATAATCTTTCCTTCTATCCAAATGCATGAGATGAAGAATTTACTTGAAATATTGGCATTTATCTCATCAAAACCTTTATCCTTTTTGTACCTCAAAAGATCACCCATATCTCATATTCAAAAATAATTTTGAACCTAGATCAATGAATCTATATGCTCTAGGTTGCAACTTGTACTCTTCACCCTATTAACTTTTTTAGGGTGCTTTCCATGATGAAAATAATTTTGCAAAAACATAGTATGGAGCACTAAATATGAAATATGACCATCCTTCTCATACGTTGGGATATAATCAAAGTGCTCACCTACTTTTCTGAAATAGAAAATATTGAGATACCCTCAACACTTCCATCCTTATGACTCAAAATTTCCATGTTAGGATCAACCAAAATATTCCCCTAAAATGCATACTCATCTACATAGCTACTCTAAAAATCAGTCACATACAACAATGACACACACTTTGGAAGATCAATGGATAGTTCATGAATTGGCACATCTTCCTCTATCTCAGGCTCTTCTCATTTAACAAGTGATGCCTTGTGCTATTTGACTTCATCAATATTTGTTGACACACGAAATCATGAGAAGTGATGAAAACTCTTTTCTGGTAAAAGATCCTTACCTTCTACTTGCATGGTGACTTGATCTTATGTAGCCTTCTTCTCAATCTCTCCACTCTTCACAAATTCCATGTTGACGTTTTCTTGTAGTTTTGGCTCAGGTATATCTAACATTGTTTCTAGTTCCATTATTTTATTTTCTTATAAAATCCCAAAGCTAAATTTTTTGTATTATGGAAAATGTTTGACAAATTGCACTAGAGTGACTGCACAAAGTATTGCATGGAAAAGAATACAAAATTTTGCAAAAATCCTTCACAAAATGATATATAGACAGTTGCTTAACATTGGACAGTATACAAAAATCACACAGTACTTTGAATATATACATATATTGCCTTCTCCCTTAACTAATACATGACATAAATACTTAAAGTAACAGCAGGTATGAATTTTGCATACAGCTGATAAAAGGGTTTGTAATACGGAGTTCAAATACAATACTAACCCTTATACAACTGAAATTTGAATCTGAAATTTGGTCCAATTATTTTGAAGACTTTTGGGACTCCTAGTAACACATTTCACGCTTTGTAATGACCAAATATTACACCAAATTCATTTAAGATCAATAGTACAGCCTAGGCAGAGTTAGTATGGCCTTTAAAACATGATTTTCAACTCCACCTAACACCAAATAGTATGTAGTCTGTTGCAGCCAGGTGTAAGAGTGTCTGAACCCTTCAAAACTACAGTGCTTCCTTAAGAAAGTCTCACGCCCTCCTTTATCAATGTCCACCAAGTGGTATGACTCCCTTGGATGAGAGGTACAACTCCAAAAAAAGTCATGAATCTGCAATTCTGATTTTTACTATCTATATTCTTCTCCAAATTGGGCGGCTAGAATAATCTGAACTTGAAATGGGGTGGTTACATGAAATACTAACCTAGTTCTCGATAAAATTACTTATTATTTTCTCCGCAAATGTCGTGGATGAATTTCTCACGCCTTCCACACAATCTTGAAATGAAATCTTCAAGAATCCTTCACAAACCTCCAAACTTTCAATACACTTGGGAATCCTAGATGAATCCACTCATAAATTAACTAAGGTTTTCATCCTCAAAATCAATCTTTGTTGTAGGTTTTTTCATCCTAGAGCAGAAAGATGAGCAATTGCTCAATCTCCAAAGCTGGGATTTAAAAATAAAATGCCAAGAATGAATTTTCTTTTGCAAGCTCCTCTTTTTATATCCCTTCCCAATATTTGAAATATTATATTTCATTTCCCTCTCAAAGTGACTTTTAATATTTCTTTTTAATTTAACTTTACATTTTCTCTCCCCGCCAAAAGTCACCTTTTTAATAAACTATCTAACATTGATACAATAATTAATTAAATATAAGTTGCCCATAAAATGAATGGCTTTAGATAACTTAATCTGGTCAATTAATTATTCCCTTAGCACATCCCAATTAGCTTATGAGAATTAAAATAGGCTAAGGGTCTCCACTGCTTGAACATTCTTGCAAAGGAGACATTATAGTTGTTGATGTTGCAGCGTCAGTATTCACTTCCAGCGATCTCCTTGTTTCAAGAATAATAAATTAAATGTAGCTAAGGCTATTTAATTTATACATAGCGATTGGACAAAATCAAAAGACACGTCACTTATATTAAATAGTGATTAATTGTTAATGAGGCTCGATTTATGAATTGGCACGATTTCTAAGGGAGCCGACCTCTTGTGTAAGAGGTGCGATTATTTGTTCAAGGCCAACTTGTATTCTTTGAAGGGTCACGTCCCTCACCCCTATCTTGTATATATACACCTTCATTGTATCTCACTTGGCATCGATTCATTCTCATTTGTTCTTGCATTCACTTCATCCACACTTGGTGCGAATTTATTCAAGGCAGATCGAAATTACTCAAGGTCAAGTTCGGCATTATTGGTGGCTGAGATTTCATCAGAAATTTGTCTCTTTGTATTGCTGTGTTGCATCACTCTTTGGTGCATGTATTTAGGCCTACATATCGGCCTCTTGTAAGGAGATCATTATTGTGTTGATTCAATATATAAGTGATATATTGTTGCTGGGTTTTTCTCCCTCAAGAGGAGGGTTTTCCCAGGGTATCTGTTGTGTTATTGTGTCTGATTTTGAATTAATTTTTTGTGATTATATCTGATCATAAAAACTAACATGGTATTAGAGCGGGTGTGAAGAAGATCGTAATCAGATTTCTTATTGCAGCGATACTCTTTTCTCTTTCTCATTATTGTCTATCTATATCTCTTTGTCAAGATGGTGAACGGTCTTAAGATTGAGGATAGACTCAAAGAAGCATCAAACTTCAATTCATGGAGATTCAGAATTATGCTCACTTTGGAGGAAAACGAATTGGTTGAGTTTGTGGAGAGAAAAATTCCCGAACCTACGGATGAGGAAGAGAAAGTTCAATGGAGAAAGAAAGATATCAAGGCAAAGAAGATGTTAGTTGATTCCGTGAAGGATCATATCGTTCTTGTTGTCTCCAAGTTGAAGACGGCAAGAGACATGTTCAAAACCTTGGAGGAGATGTACGAAATCAACAACATCATCCAGGGTCTTGCACTGAAGCAACAACTACATCATGTGAAGATGGTGAAAGGAGAAACGATTATTGCTTACTTCATGAAGATTTCAGAGTTGAGAGATCAGCTCTCTACAATTGGTCATGTGATAGATGACAAGGACTTGACCATGCTTTCTCTTAATGGTCTTCCTTCATCATGGGAGTCCTACATTCAAGGAATCAGTGCAAGATCGAAGCTTCCCAAGTTTGATCGATTGAGGGCGGATTGCATTCAAGAGGAGTCTAGATTGGTTGCTAGAGGAATTGGTCAAAGTTCTACCAATGAAGACATTCATGTTCTCGCCTCTCAATCCTCAAAGAAGAAAGGAAAAAATGGGAAGAGAGGATACTTCAAAAGGAATAGAGATAATGAAGTTGATGGTGTTCCCACATTCAAGAAGAAGAGGGACCTCTCCAAAGTCCAATGCTTTAGATGTGACAAGTATGGTCACTTTGCTGAGCATTGTCCAACCAGGCCTAAGCAACAGGCCATCATTGCAGATGTTGATGATGCCCCTCCTCAAAAGGACTCATGTGAATACTTGTTCTATTCGGCATTATCAAGCAATGTACCTGCCAACACCAACACTAGGCTGAATGATAGTGGTGCCTCTTGACACATCACTGGTTTTAGGGAGCACTTAACACACTTGGTGGAGAGATACTCTAGTGAACAAGTTATCATTGGAGATGATGCTAGCTACTCAGTGAAAGGAATTGGGACCTTCACTCTCCACTTGGATTTCGGCATTACACTGCAGTTAAGTGATGCTCTTTATGTTCCAGGCATCAAGCGTAATCTTGTTTCCATTTCAACCTTGGAAGATAAAGGGTACCAAGTTGCCTTCTCCAAAGGCAAAGTTCTTGTATGGACGAAGAATTCCAACTTCAAGACTGCTCGAGTAATTGGAGTTAGACATGAGAGCCTCTATAGGCTATGCACTCGCTCTCTCCAGGCTCTAGTGCATGACTCTTCCAGCTTGTGCGATCTATGGCATCAGAGATTGGCTCACCTTCACTTCTGAGCACTACCTATCATAGAGAAGATGGTCACTGGCCTTCCAAAGTTCAATCAGGAGCACGAAGGTACTTGCAGAGGCTGCGCACTGGGTAAGAATACAAAATGCCCATTTCATAGTAGGGAAAGTAGATCCAAATGTATTCTAGATCTCATTCATTCTGATTTATGTGGTCCAATGTCTGTTGCTTCTTCGAGTGGTTTCTTGTATTACATTATTTTTATTGATGACTACTCTAGAAAGACTTGGATTTATTTTTTGAAAACTAAAGAATTTGAGGAGGTATTAGAAAGGTTCAAGGAGTTCAAAGCTTGGGTAGAGAACCTTTCCAGGAAAAGAATCAAAGTCCTAAGATCTAATAATGGAGGAGAGTACACTTTTGGAAGCTTTCGGAATTTTTGTGTTGAAGCTGGGATTAGGAGGGAGTTCTGTGCTCCCTATAATCCTCAACAAAACGGTGTTGCTGAGAGGAAGAACAGATTGATCGTGGAAGCGACAAAAGCCATGATTCATGACCAAGATCTGCAAACCTTCCTATGGGTAGAAGCATCTAGGACAACTATCTATGTTCAGAATAGAAGTCCTCATCGAATCCTAGAGAACATGACTCTTGAAGAAGCCTTTACTGGGAAGAAGCCAGAGGCGAGTCATTTGAGGATCTTTGGATGTCCAGTTTATGTTCATATTTTGAAGGAAAGGAGAACAAAGTTGGAGCCTTCTGGCAAGAAGGGAATATTTGTGGGCTACAGTGAAACATCAAAAGCCTACAGGATATTGTTGTGACCTTTTCACACATCGCCCCATTCAAGATGGGGACCCCCTAATTTTTGCTTTGTTCCTCGTCTTTTGGGCTTTGTTTTGTCTCTCCCTCTCTTTCTGTTGTCTGTCTTTCCGGGTATGTGTCCATCTAAGAGCTTAAACGTGAAATTTGGCCAAGTCTAAAAATTAGGGTTTGTACTTTCCTAGTCAGTCCAAGGTCAAACGAAGTGAGTAAATTGAAAACAGAGATTAACATTGCTACCAGTATGCTTCCAGTAGACTCTCAGCTAAATTTCATCAGATTTTGACTACTTACTATTTTTAGTAAGTGTGCAATTCCAGGTATTCCGTCAGCATTCTTGAAATTCCGACAGTCATATTGCATCCAGAACATGTCAAGCTGCTCACGGGCAAAATTTGAGCTGAAACGGACAACTTACTATTTTTAGCAGTTCAGCTTCCAAAGCAAATTTCAGGGCTTATACACAGAGTTTTTCAGTGCATGTCTAGGGATTCCTTCTGGGTTTTCAGAGACCTTCGCGATGGTATAACATGCAAAATGAGATAATGATTTTCAGAGTTCAGCCTTCAGAGGCTATTTTTAGGGTTTGCATGTCAGGGTTTTCTTTGCATGTCTGGAGATTCTTTGTGGGTTTTTCAAGAGCTTCACGATGATGTGACATGCAAACGAAGATAATCACTTATTCAAGAACTTACTATTTTTAGCAGATTCATTTCGACAGCTGCCTCCTAGTGCTTCAAAATCACAAGCTGATTGCAATGCAACAGAAACGAAGACAAACAAAGGTCATTTGATATGCATGCAAGATGAATTAGGGTTTCCAGCTTCGAGACCCAAAAAGAGGGGTAAAAAGTCAGAATTTTCGAAAACCAGTGTAAACCACCGCGATCAGTGTCTTTCAAGCTATCCGCTGGTAAAATTTGAAGGCAAATGGAGCACTTACTATTTATAGTAAGTCACTTCAAAAACTGGCTAAAAATAGTAAATCAATGTCAGGCGCCGATGTCAGCAGGCAAGTCACGTGGTGAGGAGCGTGCCATTCGAATTTCAAGTCAAACGGAGTTATGGAGGTCTCAGAAACGGGCAAGTACTATAAATAGTAAATCACCTTCAGAAACATGCTATTTTTAGCAGGCCAACTCAGAATACCAGTATCAAGAGGCTGACAAGGTCATGAAGATCCAGTGTTCAAAATTTCGAATCGTTATGAGCTTCAGAAGTGTAAAAATCAGGGGACTTACTATTTATAGTAAGGCATGGAGAAGCTGGAGAAGACAAGGAAAATGGCTAAGTCTGAAACTTCATCCTGCATCACCATGAAAATGCGCCCATCTCAGCTGGAAGCCAGGAAAATCTTTAAATGTTTGAAATATCCTGCTCATGCCTCCAAATGCGTCCTCACCCTCAAGCTGGCAAAAATGAGAAAAGTTTTCTAAGTCTAAGTCAAATCCTGCAGGCACCCCCATATGCGCCCAAAGAAGGATGAAGATGCTAAAAAATATTCTAAGTAAAGTTCCATCCACCTGCCTATCTAAAATGCGCCCACTACAAGGAGAGGTGATAAAAAAGTTAACAAGGCAAATGTTCATCCTCCTCCACTAGTAAAATGCGCCCATGCTAAGAAGTTCAACAAGAGAAAGTCAAAAGGGAAGTCAAAATGTTTATCCTCCTCCTATGGCAATATGCGCCCATGCAAGGACAAGGAAAAAGACAAAATTTTAAACTTCATCCACTTCTCATGCTTAAATGCGCCCAAATAGAGGCATGTGAAGACAAAACATGCACATGCAAGGAAGGAATATTCCAAAAGGCATTGGGAGTCAAAAAGGTCAAAAAGAAAGGTGTTAATGTGTTAATCCTTTACCTCATGCCAAATGCGCCCAAGCTGCATGGTAGAATAAATTTGAAAAAGAATCAAGGGCGTGGATGTTTATATCCTCTTCACCATGCTAAATGAGCCCATACCCAAGCTAGTCTAAGGAGGTCAAAGATGGCGTTAGAAGTTTGTCCTCCACCTCATGCCAAATGCGCCATGCAAGATGAAGATAGGGTGAGGTAAAATGAAATAAAATAACTAGGGCGTGGCTAATATCCTCTTCCATGTGTGAAGTGCGCCCAGGGTGGTGATGGAAATATGCTAGGCGTTGGGAAAATATTTTCTTCATGACATACAAGTGTGCTCAAGGCGTTTGATAGAAAAATCCTCTAAGTGAGTTGATAAAAATTTCCTCACCACAGACAAGATGATTTGAAGACGAAATTGAAAAAATTTCTTAAAAAAAAAAAAACTTCAAAATGCTAAGTGATTTAAATTATTCTAAGGCAAAGAAATTTTCCTTAGAGAAATACGCCCAAGTTGAAGTATTGGTGAAGTTGACTAAGACGTGAGCAAAATTGCCGGAGATGAAGTCAGAAGATACCAACATTGCAGGATGAATTAAAATTTCCAAGTCAGAGCAACAAGAAATGTTCACAGATGTGAAGAACAGGATTAAATTTGTTAAAAATTATTTTTCCAAGGTTCAAAATTCAAGAAAATTAAATGAACCTGTTCGTTGTATACCCATGAATTTGACGTGTTCTGGAAGGAATTTTCTTCTGGGTACTGAAGATCCTTGATGAAGAATGGATTTTAAAGTCTTCCACGCTTCACCGAAGCCTTCAGGATGGAGATTTTTGATGGGCACTCACATAATGAATTTCCTAAGTAAAAGTTTGAAAAATTTTCTAAGCCAAGAAAGGAAAAGGATGTTGAAATAAAATGCCTTGGCGGATGAATTTGAAGTTGGGTGCCTAGATAATTTTTGATCAAATTCCTGATGAAAGCTTTTTTTTTTCGAGCCTGAGTTGGATGAAATATAAGAGTGAAGTGCGCCAGGCAGAATACAAGATGGGTTGGAAATTTGGCTAAGGCATGAAGAATTTGAGGATGAAGTTTGTTAGAAGAAACAATGAACCCTTGGAGATCAAAGCGTGAAAATATGGTAAGTGGAGTGGATCTATATTGTAAAGTGTTTTGATGTCCTTTTGTTTGTTTTGCAGGTTGAACGTCGGGACCATGGCACGATGACTTGGAGTAATGAAGCAAGTACTCCACGAATACATTTCAACCTCGAAGGAAGAAAAGTTGCAAAAAGTGGCTAAGTGTTGAGACTTAGTATGTGCCCAGCTCAAGTGACAAAGAAAAAGTTGAAGAACAACGTCAAGAAGAAGATCAAGAATAGTGCGAACACGTTTCAAAGTTGGAATCTTCTAGAAGGATGATGGACATTAATGGCTCATTTATTACCCCACTCCTCTTGATGGCGATTTTTAGGGTGAGTCTTGTTTAGGGTTGAGGTGGCACGATCTGGGCCATCCAGCCAATTGTAATCTGAGCCGTCCGTTGGACTTGGCCCACTCTATAAAAGGGGCATCCCCCCTCATTTGTATCTCATTAGAAGTAGAGTTAGAATAGCAGAGAAGGAATAGAGAGAAATTGATAGAATAGAAAGTAGAATAGTTTAGATTGAAAAGGAAGGAAAGTCTTCCCTTTGAATACTTTGTAAGAAGTTGTCGTGAATGCTTTCATAATAAAAGAATTTTTCATTGATGGTGATTTCTTCTTTGTTATGAGTAGTTGTCGAGGCTTCTTCGTCCTTCCAATTCACGTAGCATCTTGAAGTAGCGTGAAGTAGAGTAGTTTTTATTTTCATGCAAGTAGATGTTAGCTATGGATTTGTGGTGTTAATCGAGGCAACTTCATTCTTATCCATACCACTAGCGGCTTGCTAACGGCAAGCTTGCCTTGTGTGGTCAACTGGAAAACATTACAAACTTAACTTCGATTGTGATTCATGTGTTTGTATGTGTCGTTCTGATGGTACTTACATGTTGAGTTATAATTTGAAAACCTCTTGTCACTCCCTTGAAGATTGCACCGACTTTGTGTAAGTTGTCCAACGTGAGGCGGAGCAGAGTCTGGTTGAAGTCTGTCGAGATTGATCCCACGTCCCGTCCTTAGATAAAACATAAACTTCTTAGGCCCTGCACTCATTTTAAATTCAGTTCATTTTGGGTTAGAATTAGGAAACTTATGCTCACTTGCCAAATCATTCGAACCACGTGAAACCCTTAAACTGTTGTCTGCTATTAGCTGTCGAACAATTGTGTAAGTCCCCTCGTGATACTAGCAAAATCACAACGAACCAACTGGGGGTATTCTATTGCATTATCAGAACCTTGGAGTTGAAAGCATGAACTCACTCGCAATCTTAGCATGCTGAATACTTTGTTCAAGAGAGGATAGAGTATCCGTTGGGAAACTTTATTCTGTGTTGGTGCGGTCATGAAAATCACATCAACAGATATACATTCGAGGTCAGAAGTTGATCGAGATTAGTAGAGATGTCACATTTGAGGAAGATGTTGCATTCAGAAGATCCAAGGGTACTCATATGGAGATTGATAATGAAGAGTCTCCTCAGGATATGGAAGTTGACCATACTCTTGAGATTTAGAGGGAGACTTCAGATCCAAAGGAAGATATTGATCTAGTTGAGCCCTTGGAACCTACTAATGGAACTACCGATATTGTGATTGGAAGAAAAAGACCTCTCTGGGCTAGGCAAACAATGCAGGACGCAGAAAGGTTTGCAGCACCAAGAGGAACCTTCAGAGAAAGCAAGAGACCGCATAAGTTCTCCAGTTATGTTGCTTTAATGAGTCAGATTATTGAGTCTGAGCCTTCCAGTGTTGAGGAAGCTTCTAGTCAACAGATTTGGAGAGATGCTATGATAGAGGAGTATTAGTCCATACTCAAGAATGATGTTTGGGACATCATTCCGAGACCCGAAGGAAAATTTGTGGTATCTTCAAAATGGCTCTTCAAGATCAAGCATGCAGCTGATGGGAGCATTGAGAAGTACAAGGCAAGATTCGTGGCTAGAGGTTTTTCACAAAAAGAGGGAGTTGACTATGAAGAAACATTTGCTCCAGTTGCTCGCTATACTTCTGTCAGAACCATCATTGCCATTGCTGCATCTAGAGGATGGAAGATTCATCAGATGGATGTGAAGACAACTTTTTTGACTGGTGTGATTGAGGAAGAAGTTTATATCGAGCAACCTGATGGATTTGGGGTACATGGGAAGGAGTCTCATGTTTGCAGGCTGAAGAAGGCCCTGTATGGTCTTAAGCAGGCTCCTCGTGCGTGGTATGAAAGGATTGATTGTTACCTATTAAGCATAGGCTTCTCCAAGAATGATGCTGACTCAAATCTGTATTTCAAGGTAATTGATGGTGAAGCAATGATTTTGGTTCTGTATGTTGATGATTTGATTCTTACTGGAGAAGAACACCTCATTATCAAATACAGGAAAGAGTTGGCTTTTGAGTTTGAAATGAAGGACCCTGGGCTTATGCATTACTTCCTTGGCTTAGAAGTTTGGCAGAAACCAGATGAGATGATTCTAAGTCAAGGGAAGTATACTATTGATATACTGAAGAGGTTCAAAATGATGGATTGCAAATCCATGTCTGTTGGGTGAAAATTATGTAATTAGCTTTTCGATAGATTACACAATTTGGACTTCAGCCACAGCTATGTGAGATGTAAATCTCTCCTCTCGGAAAGGGGAGGCGCCCTTCTTACTGCTAACAGAAGCGATAGTAAAACAAACAAGTAATCACAAAATGTACACAAAACTTACGAAGTGGGGGGGTGTGTTACATTCATCCTTCTCTCTTTTTTCAGAGAAGATGTTTACAATGCTTCACTGTTGGAAGTTCACAATTCTTAACAACTTGAAACGAACAACTAGCAGTAATACCAATACCTCTATCTTGTCAAAGCGAAGCGTAGAGATACCAGAAGTAATTAACAATAGACAAATAAAGTAAAAGGGAAAGCTCACGAAGGCACAAAGTCGTTTCGTAGCTTTTTCAATGTTGGATCTGTGAAGAGTGTACCGTTTGTCACGTTAGAAGCACAAAGTCTTCTTAGACGCAGCAATTCCTCGAACAGCATGAACAATTACAAGCACAAAGTCTTGTAGATCATTCAACAATAGTATCCAAGAGCATGAACAATTACAAGCACAAAGTCTTGTAGATCATTCAACAATAGTATCCAAGAGCATGAACGATTACAAGCACAAAGTCTTGTAGATCATTCAACCGAAAGATAAACCAAAACACAAATGCAAATCTAAATAATAGATGCAACACAAAGTTTACATAAATCACTTAGAGTCCTTCAGATTTCATCACCTAATTACCACCAAATAAGATCAATTCACAAAAGTATCGAATCCAACGCAAAGTTTGGTTTGCAATCCTCTTCTTTATTGATCAAATTCCATTCACAAAGCATGAACGCAAAGTTTCACAATTTTGCTTCAAAAAGGGCAGCACTTTGTTGCAAAATACTAAAGGATAAATTTACAATGGAAATCCCTCACATTATATAGAAAGAGGGATGAGCAAAATTAGGAAACTGATTGAGGAAATTAAGGAAAGTTAGGTGAGCGATTTTAGGAGATCTCACCTAACTTTGACCAAAGTCAAAGTGTAATTTGTTTTCAAAATATTACATCTTCGAGCTTGGTGTAATTACAATTTACAAAAAGACATTTGAAATGTCAAGAAATATTTACAAGATGCATAAAGGGATGCACCGGAAATGTCTAACACTAGAGAATAGGAGGCTGCTTCATGTTTCTTTGCCTTGGGCGCGGAAGTCTTCATATTTCCTCCTAGTCTCCTGCACAAACTTCTCATCTAGACCAACAGTGTAATCCACAATGGTGTGAATTCTCGTGATCGATCTCATGGCAGATGAGTGAACCTTCTTGCACCTGTCAAAATGCGTTTTAAGGTTATCCAATGTGAACCTTGTATCACAAATGATGTTCAGTGAAGCTTCTGAGAAGTCTGAACTGTCAATCAATTTCATGATGGCTTCTTTGAAGATCTGAGATATTTCTGTGGCCGGCAAGAAGATACGATTTTCCTCAAGAAGTTGACCAGGCAACTCTTTGATACCTTTTTCAAGAATAGCGCAATGTCCTTCGACATCTTCCTGTACTTGGTGGAGATCCTCCGTAAGAGATTGAATTACTTGAATTCTATGTTTCAATAATTCTCTTACCTCAATGAACTTTTCTTTGTCAGGAATTACCCCAACCTCCACCAATTTACTGAGCTTTACCTGTTTCATCTCCGACCATGACAACATGCATTTTTCCATGTCTCTGCGCTCCTGGGAAAGTACACTTTCTTCTTTATCAAGCTCTGTGGTGAGCTTGGCCAACAAGGTAGTTTTCTCGTCTGCAGCCATTATAATCTGAGATCCGTGTTCAATGATCTTCTCAACAAAATCATACAACACTCTGCCTTTGGAGGTGAACTTCTTAGCTTTCTTGACAGCTGGGTCTTCAATACTTACCACTGTCAGCGGTTGTGCATTACTTGGAGAACTTGCAAGTCTCTTTACAACAGTGGCATAATGCTCTGCCCTCTGTTTGTACATATTGCGAGCTTGTTCTACTTTATCCAGCCTTCCAGCCAAGATATCCAAAGTGACTTGCGCATCGGCCTTTGCACTTTCATTGGTAACCTTGCCAAGCTGGACCTTTGTCACCGTGTAGTCTTCCATATTGACATCACCTTCTTCATGTGGTGGTATGCCAATTTCTGCATACTTGTGGCCAGACTTATCAACGTTCAGCCTTGAGTATACCTTTGCCTTTTTCTTCCCTTTAGCTTTTGGAAGGACTATCTCTTCGAGGTCGAGCTCCTCTGGAGAAATCATTTGCTTTTTACGCTTCGACACTTGAGATATTAGCCAAGGGGGAAGGAAGGAAGTGTGAGCTTCTAGATTCACTGTCAATTCAGCCGTCATTGCTACTTCTGAAGTTATTGTCACGTCTGAAGTTACCATAGGTATTGTGATAATAGGAGAAGTGTCTGTCATCATTGCTCCTGTAATTGGCACATTGAGCTGATCACGCATTGAATCATTCATGAAACGATTGAATTCATTTTCAGAAGTGATATCATACGTTGGCGAAGATAGGCTAGGAATGGACGATGGAGGGCTCGACAGTATATCAACCGTATGGATGCTTGTCACTCAGGGAGTATCAAGCGAGGTTGATGCTGCAGGGATAGTGGATATCTCAACTGCAGGAATGCATGTGGTAGGAATAGGTGACGAGGGAACAGGAGGTGGAGGAGTTCTTGAATCTGGAGGGGTATGAGGAACATTTGAAGTCATAGGCGATGACGTTCTGGGAATTTCCTCAACTACATTCTCAGGAGGAGAAGTAGTTCTTTCTTTATCATGCCTGGGTTCCTGTTGATCACTCTCTTGTCTCTCCAATTCTGGTTCACCTTCAAAATCACCTTCAGATCCTTCTTCAGAATCTTCTTCAGACTCTTGCCCGCTTTCAGAAACCTCTTCTGCATCGGAGTCTGCTTCTGCTGAATCTTCATCTTCAGCGGATTGATCACTTGAAGTTCCTTCTTCATCGGAATCTACCTCCTCTAGAATAGACCTTTTACCCTTAGAGCGAGATGGATTAGATTCCGTGACTTCTGTCACTGGGACGAATTGAGTATCTTTCTTTCCACAGTGAACTTAATCCTAGGACCTCTTCATGAAGAAGTGGGAACAACCGCTGATTTATTTTTGTTGCGGAGTTCTTGCTGTTGGCGAGCTTCTGCTTCGGATTCCTCTCCTTCCAAGTCTGTTCTGAAACTTTTCATTTCATAACCATGCTTATGTAACCATTCTGCAGTGTTGGCTAGGATTGGCCTCAACCTCTCTCTTATGCTGGTAATTTCTATTCTAGACCATTGAATTGCGGGCAACGGCCTTTTAGCAATTTCTTGCTCATCATAGACAGCATTCATGATATCACCTGGATCTGCAAAATCGTCTGGTAGGTCAGCGATATCAAGGTCTCTGATTTGCTGAACAGTCAACCTGCAATAGTCCATTTTGCGAATGGCTTCTTCATCTCTGCAATCAGCCCAGATGTCCTCAAAACGATACTTGTGATGATGACCCTTTTGCAATCTTTTTCTGACATCTCGGTAATCAAAATCAAACCTATACCTGTAGGTCTTGATTGTCATGATCTGCATTTCAGCATAAACAGACTTAGCCTTTTGTGCAGTAGGGATAGTATATCGGCCAATGGTCAGTGGGAACTTGAATCCACGCTTGTGGTTGTTTCTTCGTTCTTTTTGCACTGACATCAACTGTCTGCATGTTTCCATGAGAACCCACTTATCCGAAGGATAACGTGGTAGCATGTAGGGACAACCAGTGTAGCACCCTACTCTCAAGTAAGTAAACGTTGGGAATTGAAGAAATAGGCATCCAACTTTACTTACCACCTTATACGCCTCATCGGATACTCTCCTCCTTTCAAGAGCTGGATCAAAATTAAAAAGCAAAGGCACAAAGAAAGCATCTGTGACCCGCCTGAAGTGATGAAAACTTTCCTTCAGCTCCAATTGATAGAAAAATATGTACACAGGTACCATCATCCGATTCCCTTTTGTAGATAGACCTGGGAATTGTCTCATTACAGCTGCTGCGTACACCAGGTAAGAAGTCATATAGAATTTCAATGTGGAAGGAACATTGATCAACTGCTCATGTATCTCATCATTGATCTGTTTGCCCCAGTCAATATGCACCTTCTGTCTTCTTATGATCCTGATGTATTCATACATCCAATCGTGAAAAGTGGATGATTCAGGCAAGCCTTTCACTCTGCTTAGAAATGTGATCATATCTTTGACGTCATCCTTGAAATCGCTTCGCAGGAGTCCGTTCGGCCATCTGGAAACAGATTGCCTAGGCTTCTTTAACCATTGAGTGTTTATTAGGTTTTTAGCCTTATTGGGATCGGTGTCAAAAACCTCTTGTGCTTTTGATATAGAAATATCAATGTATTTCTCCATATGAGGAACCTTGAAAACAATGTCAAAGAAATCAGGGTCGAGTCTCAGAATCTCGTGCCCGGAAGAATTGATCACACTTCTACTCTCTCTGATGTAGTGAGACGCCACCTGAAAAACAAACTCTGTATTATGTGCAGCTGTAGGGAACATTGCCACCAGATGAAGGTTGCTGTGTACAATCGCTCTCATCGGATCAGGGAGAGGCTTCATCTCTGTTTGCTTTTCAAAATCAACCAAGTCCTGATGACCAACCTCCGTGTCTTTTATCTCTTCCATCTTGGAGACCACTATGGTCGGCGGATAGACACCTTGATATTTGTACTTCATTTTGCCTTTTGCTTTCGAAGAAGATGGAGATTTACTGGCAGTCATCAAAAACAACTGGAACTTTGATCACTCTGACTTTGGAGACTTTTGAAAAGAGACTACAAGGTGTTGAGCCAGAACAAACATTAATCATTAGGAAACATGGGAATGCGCGAGACGAACAACAATGATGGGAAAGCATGGAGCGGATGACAAGGCACGCAAAACGATGCACAAAAACGGAAGGAACAAAGTTCGGGAGTGAAATGGATAGAAATGAAGCTTATTTGGAAAAAATTGGAAAAAATGTAAGGGCGCCAAAATTCAGCGCCCTTAGATTTTGGAAATTTCACTTTTGATGAAGGGGCGCTAAATCTTAGCGCCCTTGCACTTTTCAGAGTTAGAAAATATTTTGACATGTTCAACATGTCAGGGCGCTGAATTTAAGCGCTTCTGCATCTTTGGCATTTTTGGATAAAACAGATGTAGGGGAGCATGAAAACGGCGCTCGGGGTTGGCAAAGTATTTGTTTTCATGGGATTACAATTCAAGTTCATCTCATCACCATTGTGCAAGCATTTAAGAGCTAAAGAAAACCTCTTTCAAAACAAGAGATCTCTTTAATGTGCTTGTCTTAAGACGTGATTGCAAGGGCGACAAAGAAGGAAGCCAACACAAAAAAACGTTGGAGAGAAACATACTCAAAGAATGACGCGCAAAGAGGAGATTGTAAAAGAAACGTTAGGAAGAAGAAAGAAAGAATGCGCTTTCAAAACAAAATGTGAGGGTTCCATCGCGTGAGGGCAAACAGAAAAATGCGAATGGAGAAAAACGCGCATGACACACAAGCACTTTATGAAGAAGAAGTACGAAAACGGCACTAGAAACGAAAACGCGAATGGAGAAGAAGACTACGCGTGGGGAAGAAAAACGCTTGAAGAGAAAGAGAGAACAAAACGCGTGGAAAGAGAACAAAAAGAAACATATATGTAAATCCTAGAAATATATAAAAACGAATGGAGAAAGGAGAAAAATAAAGAGGAACGACTTACCCAGATGAAACGCAAGGATTGCTGGAGAAAACACTCGAAATTATCAAAAACGTGATTTGAAGTTTGAAGAGCACTTCGACCAGCAAGAAGAAAGGAAGACAAAAGATCATAAACAATGAAAATGGCGAACTTAAAACACTTTTAAGTGAAAGAGAAAATCGAAAACCTAACTCAAGTCGAGCAATAAATTTAGGCACGAAAAGTGGCACGATTGACGAAAAACGAGAAAATCATGAAGAAACGTGCCAGGGCCAAAAAAAAAAGTTTAAGTGTCAGGAAAAAGTGTAATGGCGCTAAAATTTAGCGCTATTACATTTTTTAGAAATTTCACTTTCATGCAGGGGCGCTAAATTTTAGCGCCCCTACACTTTTCATACTTAGCCAAAATTTGGCTTCAGAGCAGGAGCACACTTTTTCAGTGCCACTGCATTTTTCGCAATTCGCTAAGTACGAACAATGAGTCTTCGCGAAGGAGCTCGTTTCGAAGGTCTTCGCGAGGCGAACATAGGGGGATGCTCGAATTGACTATTCGAGGCTTTGAAACGCATTTCGAGGTAGCTTGAAAATCACTTCATTATGCGTACTTGAACTTCACAAATCCTAGGAAACAGACAAGTTTCGTAGGGGGGTTATCCGTGGAACGAGCGCTGCTAGATTCCGTGATAACAATGTCTACATCCATGGAGACCAACTTACATAAGTTGAAAGAGGCTGTAGCTAGTTCAGATTTGGTGGATCCTACGATGTACAAACAGCTGATTGGATCATTGATGTATCTAGTGAATACTAGATCGGATATCTGCTATGCAGTGAGTGCACTCAGTCAGTTCATGTGTGAACCAAGGTAGATACATCTTGTTGTAGCAAAACATATCCCGAAATACTTGCGTGGCACAGTTGGATATGGGTTGAGATATTCTTCAGATGTGGATTTGAAGTTGCATGGTTATACGGATTCTGATTGGGCAGGGTGTGTAACTGATCGGAAGAGCACCTTTGGATGTTGCTTCAATTTGGGATCTGCTATGATATCCTGGTGCAATAGGAAGCAGTCATCTGTAGCATTGAGTACAATAGAGGCAGAGTACATTGCAGCTTGTGTGGCAGCTTGGGAAGCAGTGTGGCTTCGTAAGCTCCTTGTAGGATTGTTTGGACAATCAATGGAGCCTACTATCATTCATTGTGATAACCAAAGCTGTGTGAAGCTTTTTGTCAATCCTGTGTTTCATGACAGAACCAAGCATGTTGAGATCAAATACCATTATATCGGAGATATGGTATTGAGGAAAGCTATACAGTTGAGGTATATCAACACTGATGAGCAGACAATAGACATTCTCACCAAGCCTCTCTCCAGGATAAAGTTCGTGTACTTTCGAGATAAGCTTGATATGGTGGAGAATCCAGCCCTAGCTGAGAAGGAGTCTCAGTATCAATGATCCTCTTTAATGCATTTCTCTTTGAGAGAGATTTGAGGTGCAAGCCCTTGTTAATGCATTTCTCTTTTGAGATTTGAGGTGAAAGCCCTTGTTTCCACCCTCTGGGAGAGCCATGGTGGATGTCATGTGTGTGACTCCATAACAACATCACGTGAGAGAGTCCGTGATGAATTTCTTGTACTTTTGTTTCACCCTCTGGGAGAGCCATGGTGAACGTCATGTTGAGGTGACAACATTACGCAAGTGTTGAACACTTGTACATACAATACATGGTTGTAGCCATTATGGTTGATATCACGATGAGGTGATATCTTTCTTTTCCACTAATGGTTGTAGCCATTGTGGTAGACATCACGATGAGGTGATGTGTCTTGTGCAACTAGAAGTATTCTCCCTAGCTGAGAGGGAGTGTTGACGTTGCAGCGTTGGTATTCACTTCTAGCGATTTCCTTGTTTCAAGAATAATAAATTAAATGTAGCTAAGGCTATTTAATTTATACATAGCGATTGGACAAAATCAAAAGACACGTAACTTATATTAAATAGTGATTAATTGTTAATGAGGCTTGATTTATGAATTGGCACGATTTCTAAGGGAGCCGACCTCTTGTGTAAGAGGCGCGATTATTTGTTCAAGGCCAACTTGTATTCTTTGAAGGGTCACATCCCTCACCCCTATCTTGTATATATACACCTTCATTGTATCTCACTTGGCATCGATTCATTCTCATTTGTTCTTGCATTCACTTCATCCACACTTGGTGCAAATTTATTCAAGGCAGATCGAAATTACTCAAGGTCAAGTTCGGCATTATTGGTGGCTGAGATTTCATTAGAAATTTGTCTCTTTGTATTGCTGTGTTGCATCACTCTTTGGTGCATGTATTTAGGCCTACATATCGGCCTCTTGTAAGGAGATCATTATTGTGTTGATTCAATATATAATTGATATATTGTTGCTGGGTTTTTCTCCCTCAAGAGGAGGGTTTTCCTAGGGTATCTGTTGTGTTATTGTGTCTGATTTTGAATTAATTTTCTGTGCATTACATCTGATCATAAAAACTAACAATAGTCCTCTGTAATGTCCCCTTTTTAGCCCTATGCTTTTCAATGGTTGTTAGCCTATTTCGGAAGTCCCATAGGCTACCCAAAGGCATTTTTAGGGTTTCCAAAATTCTTGGAGGTTTCTCATCAGCTTTTCAAGAGGTTGTTGTAGGAGTTTTCCATAGGGTTTTTTGGGACGCTAAGATGAGGACATAAATTTTATCTTATTCATAACCAAGGTGGACGCCAAAGTAAAGAATTTAAGTGATTTTTATAAAGTATTTTATTCCCCATATGTGGCGTCCCATTTTGGAGGGAAATGGAATTCTAACTTCTGGGTCTCAAAAGCTATTTATATGCCCCCATTGCTCTCATTTAGACATGCTGATTTTGATGTAACGAAGTGCTGCCGAAACGTAGAGTGATCTCCTTGGGCTTTGAGGATGAAACCCCTCAAGTCGACTTTAGTTTCAAGATTGAGAGATATCTCCTAGCTGAACAGTGTTGTAGCTCCATCTCAAGGGTTGCTGTCGACCTTCTATTGGTGATGGCTATCTTATTCCTTTCAGTTATTGCTAGTTTTGATGCCGTCTAGATATATTTTGGTGTGTGTGATGATTTGCAGCTTTGGAGGCATTTTTGGAGTGTTTAATCAGACTTTGGTGTTGCTGGTTCGTGACTAGTTGATCTCCCTTTTTTCTCACATTGGTCAGAGGAGTTGAAACCATTTTGTGGGTGTTGGCTCATTATCTTTCTTATGCTTGGGTGAAATATGCTAACCAATTTTTTCGAAGAATTAACACAACATAACCAGCAATAGATGATTGGATTAGCGTTAGCCTCAAACTGAAAATCTGAACTTGAATGGAAGATACTGAACTTGAATTGAAAACTACTCAACGTCAAGAATGTGCACTCAAGATCCCACTGAGGGCGAGGTGCTAACATATGACGGAGTCTAAGAAATTGAAATTATAAACTGTTAGGCGGATAACCAGCCATGAGAAACAATTCCACACTACCACCAAACAGTGGGGGGAAAAGATTACAATAGAAAGCAATTCATCCGCTGCGGCGGGCATCCACAATGCTGTGGGGATTCACCACTATGAGTGGGTATAAGATATTACAATCAATTTAACCACACTGGCGGTAAACCATCCAGGGGACTTATGTGAGAAGATACAGAAAGAAATTGCAGCAAATTAAACTGGAACAGTACTACTGTTTACAGTTTGTACAATGAGAAATAAGCTGCAAATTACATAGGAAATACAGTAATCTTCATACACAAGATTAATAGATGTTTTTCAATGATTGTTTAACTCTCTAACAGCTGCTAATGAATCAGAAATCAGAACTTCTACAATCTGATACAAAAACAGTAAACTGGAAATATCAATCTGCAACTATGAGAATCAATGAAATGATCATAACTCACTCAATTCTTCTCCGAATGACGTGAAATAAGTTGCAAATGCTCCTTATAAATCTGGCGCCCAAGATAGAATCCAAAAACAGCCACCAAAGTCTCCAATTTATTTGGCACGAATTCCAATGCATCATCAAATGGTACGGCCCCTTGAGAAAATCGATTTTTCAAGATAAAATCAACAACTTCAAATTAAATTCTGATTTTTTGAGGAAGATGGCGCCTCAAGTCAACAATTGGATTGCTCAAGTACCCAGAACGAAATAAAAATCACTCCAAAAGATATGAACAGAAAACAGCTTCAGCTGTAGCAAAACCAGGAAATTCAAAACTGTAGAATACTCCAAAATTCTTCAATCTTTGTTGCTCAATCTGCTAGTCTAATGTGAGAAGCAGCAATGTTCCAACTAGGTGTTGTATTTCAAACACGAAATTGGGAAGGGGCTAGGAGATAGCATCCTCGAAGCAATAGCAAAATGTCCATAGTCATTTTGACAGCATAACAGTAAGGTAAATGATGGATACCAAATGCTGGAGCAATGTCTTCATTTTATAAAAACTGAGAAACTCATCAACTTCCCCAAACAGTATGCCAAGAGACACCTTTTTAAATTCTTCTCACCTTTTCTTTTTTTGAAATTTCATAAAATATAATTCCTCATAAAGTGGCGTCCACTTTCATCCAAGCAAAAGTTCAAAAATAAAATATTAATTATCTCCTTATGACAAGGCGTACCCTTCAAGACCCCTTTTTAAAACAACATACAAGTTATAACCTTAGGCCAAGGGGTGGTCAACTGAAAAATATAACACTTATGCCTTTGATCAATAAATTTCATCAATTAAGGCTTGAGAGGAAAATGTTGAAACAACAAATAACTTGCTCAACTGAAGTGATGACTGAAGACAACCAACTGCATACTGCCACAACTAGCATTTACTAAAAATAGTAAATAATATGAAATGCCACAGAATTCCAAGCCCAAGAAACCCTAATTTTCACCTCATTCCAGTCTACGGTTCCGGAATAGACTGATGAATGGCTTAACTGATCACTGATGAGAAGGGGACATTACATTGGGTGCCCCTATGCCTAAGTTTTGGTGATTTTAGGAGGAATGAATTTTTAAGAGCAGGTCACCCTACCTAGGAGGTCATACACCTTGGTTGGAAGTGTTTTGGGCTTGTGACAGTGTTGTTCGTGCTTTTCAAATGGCGGCTCACTAACTTGGACACTGTTGATGTGTTTTTCGTGACCGCACCAACGCAGAATAAAGTCGCCAACGGCTACCCTATTCTCTCTTGATCAAAGTATTCCGCATGCTAAGATTGCAAGAAAGTTCGTGCGTTCAACTCCAAGGTTCTTTCAGTGCGAATAGGCTCAGTTGGCTCGATGTGATTTGCTGGTATTTCAAGGGGACTTACGGAATTGTTCGGCAGCGGAGAAAGGAATTCAAATGCTCGAAAGATTTGTCTATGAAGTTCTTGTTTCCTAAACTAACTTGAAGGTACTGAATTTAAAATGCAGGGTTTGGAGAGCTCTAATCTACTCTAAGGCGTGGACATGGCGATCAATTCTCACAAGCTTCAACCAGGCTCTGCTTTGCCTCGCTTCGGACAGCCTCCACAGAACCGGTGCAATCTTCAAAGGAGTGGCTCAAGGTGTTCAGATCACAACTTAGCATGAAAATACCATCACAACGACACATATAAACATACAAATCATGATCGAAGTTAAGTACATGATATTCTAGTTGACCACACAAGGCGCATTCACCATCAGCGAACACACTAGTGGTATGGATAGACAAAGTTTGCTCAAATTGAAGACCACATTCCACAATTACTATCTACTGCTTGCATGAAATGAAACTTATTCTACTTTAAGTCACTACTCGAATCAGAAGGACGAAGAAACCTTGCTAGCTACTCACAACAAAAGACGAAATTCATCATCAATGAAAATTCTTATTATTGGGAGAGTGTTCACAACAATTTCTTACAAAGTTTTAAGGAAAAACTTTCCTTCTTCTTCAACTACTCTATCAATCTATACTAAGCTACTTCTAATTTCTCTCTCTATTCTAACTTCTACTCTAATTCTACTGTCTCATGAATGTACAAATGAAGGGGGACTCCCCCTTTTATAGCTAGCCAAGTCCAACGGACGGCTCAGATTACAATCGGTTGGATGGCCTAGATTGTGCCACCTCAGCCCTAAACAAGATTCGCCCTAAAAACCGCCACCAAGAGGAGTGGGGTAATAAATGAGCCATAAATGTCCATCCTTCTAGAAGATTCCAGCTTTGAAACGCGTTCACATTGCTCTTTGATCTTCTTCTTGACGTTGTTCTTCAACCTTGCTCGAACTTCCACTCTTTTCTCCATCTTGAGTTTTGAAAACGCTCCTTCTTTGTCACTAAGTCCCAACACTTGCCATTTTTTGCAACTTTCTTCCTTCGAGGTTGAAATGTAGTCTTGGAGTATTTGCTTCATCACTTAAGTCATCATCGCCCGGCCTCGACGTTCCTCCTGCAAAACAAGCAAGGAGAAGAGCATTAGAACACATCATAATATAAATTCACCTTACTTACCTGATTTTCACGCTTTGATCTCCCAAGCGCTCATCGTTTTTCCTTAGCCAACTTTTGCCTTCTTCATGGCCTTAGCCAATTTTCCAACCCATCTTGTATTCCGCTTGGGTGTACTTCACTCTGATATTTCATCCAACTTAGGCTCGAGAAAAATGCTTCATCAGGAACTCGATCAAAAATCATCTAGGCGATCACTTTCAAATTCATCCGCCAAGGCATTTTATCTTCAACAACATCATTTATTCCTTGCCTTCGAAAAATTTCAAATTTCCCTTAGGAAATTCATCAACCCGGTGCCCATCAAAAATATTCACCCTGAAGGCCTCGACAAAGTGTAGAAGACTTTAAATTCCATTCCTCGTCGACAATCTTTAATACCCAGAAGAAAATTTCTCTCAAAACGCATCAAATTCATGGGTATGCAACGAACGGGTTCATTTAATTTTTTTAATTTTGAACCTTAGAAAAATAATTTCTCATCAAATTTATTTCATTTCTTCAACTCTAGGCACATTTCCCTGCTCAACTTTGAAAATTTCTTCATTGACCCTGTGCAGCTGGGCATCATCTGACTTCATCTCTGGCAATTTCATCCAAATTTCATACTTCCAAGTCCAGGCGTGATTTTCCTCTAAAAAAAAAAAATATATATTTCGATTGCCTTAGAAAATTTTTTATTTGATCTTCAAATCATCTTCCTGTGTTGAGAATTTTTTTATTGTTTTGACTCACTTAGAAAAATTTTCTCCTTGAATGCCTTGGGCGCATTTCAGGTGTCCAACTTCAAGCTTAGATGCCTTACAAAAATCTCAATCACCCTCTTTTCCCCTTGGGCGCAAATGGAGGGGCGAACTTTCATTTTTAGTCACTTAGAAGCCCTGTTGGAGTCACCTCAGAGCTAGGGCGCACATAGAGTAGTGAACTTTTAGTTTGCTTTCCTTAGAGAATTTTCCATGCTTTCCTACCAGTCAAGGCGCATTTGATAAGTCCTCCTTCCAATTTATGACACTTAGAAATATCTTCAAGTCCTCTCACCTTGATGGGCGCATCTAGGGGTAGCTACCTCAAATTTGTCAACACTTAGAAAATTTCTAAGCATCTCTTCAAAGCTGGGCATATTTTGGGGGTATAGCTTCAAGTTTTATTGCCTTAGTGAATTTTCATCACCCATTCTCCTCTTGAAGGCGCATATGGAGGGGTGTACTCCAAATTTCACATACTTAGAAAAATTTCAAGTCTCCTCTTCTCTCCTTAAGGCGCATTTGAGGTAGTGTGCTTCAAATTTTCAATGCTTAGAATTTTTTTATCACCAACTAAGTGAGTCAGGACGCATATGAGAGGGTGGACTTCAAGTTTTGATGCCTAAGACAAATCTTCACCCTCCAACTTGTTCTGGGGCGCATATGACCTCTGGAGCTTCAAATTTTGAGGAGTTAGAAACTTTTTCATCAATTTTCAACCTCAAAGGCGCATTTGGATGTGTGAAGTTTTAATTCCCATGCCTCTTAATTTGCTTGAAGCGCCTATCATATTTGGAACTTCATACTTCTTTCCTTAACACGCCATCCTCTTGGGCGCATTTCCACCCTAGTACTTCGAGTTTGTGCCTTGGAAAAATTTTGTGTCATCCTTTTCAAGGGCGCATTTAGGCCTTTGCATTTTCATTTTCCTTGACTTATGCGTATTTGGAGTGCTCTCCATGTTGGGCGCATATTATACCATAGGCTTTTACTTTTAACGCCTTAGTCAAAATGTTCTTTTCAAGGGCACAATAGGCATGGCTTACTTCAAATTTCCACACTTAGATATTTTCATCCAAGTTTTCCAGACAAATCAAGGCGCATTTGGGCCTTTGAGCTTTCAATTTCTAGACTTAGACAAATTTTCCAACTTCAACCTCCTCTCAACTTCAGCTTCAAGGGCGCATTTCACCATGGAAGCTTTCAATTTATCAACACTTAGTCTAATTTCCATTACCTCCTCCTCCTTGGGCACTTTTGGGGTGTCAAGCTTCCAATTTTCCAGACTTAGAATTTTTTAGAGCTTCAATCTTCTCCCAAGGGCGCATTTTGAGTAGGCAACTTCAAGTTTCTAACACTTAGAAGATTTTCACCCTCATTCTTTCCTCAAGGGCGCATTTTCATGGGTGAGCATCAAGTTTTAATGCCTAAGTAAAATTTTCATCCTTTTGCAAGCTAAGGGCGCATTTTGACCTGTGAGCTTCCATTTTCAATGCCTTCACTAAATTTCCTGCCTCATCTTCAGCTTCTCTCGGTGCATTTGGCCTGGGAACTTCAGATTTCAAGTGCTTAGAGAATTTCCACCAACCTTCAGCTTTTAAAGGCGTTCTTCATTGGATGGACTTGAAAACTTATCAATTTCAATGGCTTTTATGCTCTTTGCCTGATTTAGGGCAACTCGATCATGCTAACCCTAATTTGCTATTTTTAGAAAGTTTGTCAACTTTGCACTTCAAGCTAATTTCAAGCTCCAAAAAGGTTGGATTTTGCTTTGTTTTGAATCTCGGGATGCATTTGTGTTGTTGATGCCTGACATCTGTCTGTACCTGCTATTTTTAGCAACCTGCTAAAAATAGCAATTGCTCAGAATGTCTTCAAATCTCACGTGCTGAATGCCTGAAATGTGGTGGTCATGGCTGGATGTTGCTTCTGTATGATTGTCGTGTTTTACCCTTGAATTTAGGAAACCCTAATTCCTCTGTACCAACCTGCTAAAAATAGTAAGTGTCCGATTTTCCATACTCTGCAACTCCGTTTGATCTGAAATTCGCGCCATAGGGTCTTCATCACTTGCTTGACCTGTACCTGCTGATGCCTGAGATTGACCTGCTATTTTTGGCATGTTTCTGGAGGTGGCTTACTATTTATAGTAATTGCTTGCTTCTGAGACTTCCACAACTCCGTTTGACTTGAAATTTGAATGGCGTGTTCCTCACCACGTGACCTACCCATTGATGTCAGCGCCTGCTGCTGACTTTCTATTTTTAGCTTGTTTCTGAAATGACTTACTATAAATAGTAAGTGCTCCGTTTGCCTTCAAATTTTATCAGCAGATAGCTTGAGAGATGCTGATCGCGGTGGTATACATCGGTTTTCAAAAATTCTGACTTTTTACGCCTCTTTTTGGGTCCCGAAGCTGGAAACCTATTGATGTGTTTTTCGTGACCGCACCAACGCAGAATAAAGTCGCCAACGGCTACCCTATCCTCTCTTGATCAAAGTATTCCGCACGCTAAGATTGCCAAAAGTTCGTGCGTTCAACTCCAAGGTTCTTTCAGTGCGAATAGGCTCAGTTTGGCTTGATGTGATTTGCTGGTATTTCAAGGGGACTTACGAAATTGTTCGACAGCGGAGAAAGGAATTCAAATGCTCGAAAGATTTGTCTATGAAGCACGAGTTACCTATTCTAACCAGAAAGTACTGAATTGAAATGGGTTGCAGGGTTTAGAGAGTCTAAATCTATTCTAAGGCGTGGGATATGGAGCTCAACTTCAGCAAACTTCTAACCGGACTTCGCTTTGCCTCGCATCGGATAGCTTCCACGGAGTCGGTGCAATCTTCAAGGGAGATGACTAGAGATGTTCAAACCACCACTTGACATAAAGATACCATCACAACGACGCATACCATTATTCAAACTGTGATTGAAGTTAAGTACATGATATTCCAGTTGACCACACAAGGCGCATTCACCATCAGCAAATACACTAGTGGTATGGATAGATGAAGTTGCTTAGATCAAACACCACATTCCACAATTACTATCTTCTACTTGCATGAAATGAAACTTATTCTACTTTAAGTCACTACTTGAATCAGAAGGACGAAGAAACCTTGCTAGCTACTCACAACAAAGACGAAGTTCACCATCAATGAAAAACTCTTTTATTGAGAGAGTGTTCACAACAATTTCTTACAAAGTTTCCAAGGGGAAAACTTTCCCTCTTCTTCAAACTACACTATCAATCTATACTAAGTTACTCCTAAGCTATCACCTAGTTGCCTCTCTACTCCGACTTCTACTCTAATCTAATGTCTACTGAGTTACAAATGAGGGGGACTCCCCCTTTATATAGCTAGCCAAGTCCCAAAAGACGGCTAGGGTTACAATCAATAGAGTGGCCAGAATCGTGCCACCTCAGCCCTAAACAATATTTGCCCTAAAAACCGCCACAAAGGAGAGTGGGGTAATAAATGCGCCATAATGTCCACCATCTTCTAGAAGATTCCAGCTTTGAAACGCGTTCACACTGCTCTTGATCTCCTTCTTGACGTTGTTCTTCAACCTCGCTCGAGCTTCCATTCTTTTCTCCATCTTGAGTTTTGAAAACACCTCTCTAGACTTAGGCATTTTTCTAAGACAAAACATTTGTGCCTTAGAAAATTTTAAATCACTTTGAAAATTTTCCCTTAGAAAATTTTATTCACTCCTCAATCACTCTGCCTGTGGTGGAGAAAATTTTATTTTGCTTCACTTGGAAAATTTTCCTCGCAAGCACAACATATTTTATTTTTCACCTGGCAACTTCCAACGCCTGGGCATGTATTATTCACCCTTTGTATTTTATTCTCCATAAAATTTCCAACGCCCAGGCAAAACTCTTCAACACCTTTAACACATAGCACCTCAGGCGCAAGTAGCACTTAGAGAAAAATAAAATAAAATAAAAGCGCCTAGCATTTTGTTTCACCACCTCATGCGCCTTAGAAAATTTTCTAACATCTACCACTTGAAGAGGGATAACCACACCTTGGGAAATATTTTCAACACCTTTACCTCAGGCGCATGTAGCACTTGGAGGAAAAAAAAAAAATTTAAAACTCCACCACGCCTAGCATTCACTTTGTTTTGACCACGCCCTAGAGTGTTCACTTTCCTTTCACCTTATTTACCACCTTATCTTCACCTTTTACATCTTCAACTTGGCGCATTTTGACATATAAGAAGGATGACTATCCAACTTCCATTGTTTTGTCTTCACTTGACTCATTTGGGCGCATTTCCACCTAGGTGAGGGATAAAAATTGCTGACTTGTTGACCCACTTTCCTCTTGGGCGCATTTTTATGTAGGAGAAGGACGAAATTTGTTGACTTGTTGACTTTCATTCATCCTTGGGCGCATTTTTGATGTGGAGGAGGATAAAGCATGTTACCACGTCCCTTGTGACCTTTCATCTTCTCCGTTTTCGTCTTCACATGCATGCATTTGGGCGCATTTTAGCCCTTGAGGAGGATGAAGCTGCCTTGACTCCTTTGACCTATTTGCAACTTGGGCGCATTTAGCATAGGGAGGTGGATGAAACATTTCAGACTTAGAAATTTTTTTAAACTTCTTCATCCCTTGAGGGCGCATTTTACCCCTGGAGGTGGATGAAACTTTGCCTTAGAAAATTTTTTTGCTATCAACCTTGAGCTGGGCGCATTTTGCTATGGGAGCAGGATGATATGTGTTGACTTCTTTGACTTTTATCACCTTTGGGCGCATTTTACCCCTGCTGCAGGATAAAACACTTTGACTTTTCTTTGACCAGTTGTGCTTTGGGCGCATTTTGGCCTGTGTACTGGACGAGCTTCATGACTTTGAAATTTTCCATGCTTCCTTTTTTCGCTAGCTTACGTGCCCTGCTATTTTTAGTAAGTCCTCTCAATTTTGTACCTCTGAAGCTCGGAATGACTTGAAATTTTGCGCACTGCATCCTCATAGCCTTGTTGTCCTGTTGACACTGCCATTTTTAGTCACCCTGCTATTTTTAGCATGTTTCTGAAGGTGGTTTACTATAAATAGTAACCTCTTGTTTCTGGTAGCTCCATTGCTCCGTTTGACTTGGAATTTGAATGAGGTGCTCCTCACCATGTGACCTGACTGTTGACACTGACGCATGCCCCTGATTTACTATTTTTAGCCAGTTTCCAAATTGACTTACTATAAATAGTAAGTGCTCTGTTTGACTTGAAATTTCACCAGCAGATAGCCTGAAAGACGCTGATCGCGGTGGTTTACACCGGTTTTCGAAAATTCTGACCTTTTACGCCTCTTTTTGGGTCCCGAAGCTGGAAACCCTAATTCGCTCTGCATGCGCATCAAATGATCTCTGTTTCTCTTCGTTTTTGTGGCATTGCGATCAGCTCGTAATTCTGAATTGCTGGGAAGCGGCTGCTGGGACACACCTGCTAAAAATAGCAAGTTCCTTACTGGGTGATCATCTCCGTTTGCATGTCACACCATCGCGTAGGTCTCGAAAAACCCAGAAGGAATACGCAAACATGCAAAGAAAAACTCTGCATCTGAACCTTGAAATTTGTGCCGGAAGCTAGACTGCTAAAAATAGTAAGTTGTCTGTTCTTGCTCAAATTTTGCACGCAAGCAGCCTGATGTGCTCTGAATGCCGTGTGACAGTCGGAATTTCAAAAAATGCTGACGAATTGCCCTCAATTTCACACTTACTAAAAATAGTAAGTACCTCGGAATTTGATGAAAACTTGCTGAGAGCCTGCTGGAAGCATACTGACAACACTGTTAGTCTCAATTTTCAATTTATTCACTTTATTCGACATTGGATTGACCGGGAAAAATGAAACCCTAATTTTTAGACTTGGTCAATTTCACGCTTAAATTCACTGACGGGCGCAATCCTCGAAAGGCAGACAGTAGAAAAGAGAGACAACGACAAAACAAACGAAAAACAAAGCCAAAATTAGGGGGTCCCCATTTGCAATGGGGCGATGTGTGAAAAACGTCACAACAAAACCCTAATTCATCTTGCATGCATATCAAATGATCTCCGTTTTTTCTCGTTTTTGCTGCATTGCGATCAGCTCGTGATTCTGAGTGCTGGGAAGTGGCTGCCGGGATGTATCTGCTAAAAATAGCAAGTTCCTAAATGAGTGACCATCTTCGTTTGCATGTCACATCACTGCGAAGCTCTCGAAAAACCCATAAGGAATATGCAGACATGCAAAGAAAACCATGACATGCAAACCCTAAAAATAGCCCTGGAAGGCTGAACTCTGAAAGTCGTTATCTCATTTTGCATGTCGCACCATCGCGAAGGTTTCAGAAAACCCAGAAGGAAACCTCAGACATGCATTGAAATTTTTTTTATATAACCCCTGAAATCTGCTCTGGAAGCTGAACTACTAAAAATAGACTGTTGTCCGTTCTGGCTCAAAATTTGCAGATGAGTAGCCTGACATGTTCTGAATGCAGTGTGACTGTTAAAACTTTGAGAAATGCTGGGAGAACACCCCAAATTGTACACTTACTAAAAATAGTAAGTTGCCGGAATCTAATGAAATTTCAGTGGAAACCTGCTTGAAGCATACTGACAGCAATGTTAGTCTTTGTTTTCAATTTATTCACCTTTTTGATCTCGGACTGACCAGAAAGATGGAAACCCTAATTTTTAGACTCAGCCAAAATTTCACGTTAAGGTTCAACGGCGGGCACATCTCGGAAAGATAGACAGTAGAAAAGAGAGACAACGATAAAACGACCCAAAAGCAAAGCCAAAATTAGGGGGTCCCCATTTGCAATGGGGCGATGTGTGAAAAAGGTTACAACAGACACCTAGGCTTGTTCTACCATTTTCAAGCGGTTTGGCGAGATTCTGTTGAGTATTGGAGGAATTATGATTGTTTGAAGGTTGTTGATTATGTTTTAGACCAGCTATTCATGCATACCAGACCGCTGTCCAAGTGTATCAGACCTGTTGCAGCAGCTTACATGACCACCTATTGACCTCCGGTGGCTATATCTTGAGGTATATTTGTTCTGGTTTTTAGGGGTTGTTATCATTCTTCATTGTAGCATCTTGGGAGGGTGTTTTACGTCATATTTGTGTCATTTATCTCTCATAACAGCAGTTTCTAATGGTCTGATATGATTATGTTGAGTTCATTGTAACACCATTGGTAGTACCATTGGTGAATGCTTTTGTATTTGCATTTGATACTTACCCCATTGAACAAGTGGTTGCTCTCGTTGAATAAGTGGTCGAGCTTTACTTTATGTTACTTGTAACCTCTCCAACTCTCCTCACAATCCTGTAAGGGCTATAGAATGACGGATTCAGCTTTTTTGCACCACTCTTTTTTAATATAGATCGTCTGTATGATTGTAGGCACAAGAAAACTAAATCACCAACCTCATAAGTCCTCTCAATCTTGTGCTTAACTGCATATTTCTTTGGCTGATTTTGAGCATGGTGTATATTTTCCTTAAGTGACTTAAGGATATCTTGACTATCTTGTATTGACTCTCTCGCCTTGGGAGCTCTACTATCATCAATGCTAAGTCTACAAAAGACATAGCGTCATTCCCTGTACAAGGCTATGAATGGTGGCATGCCTATTGACATGTGATAGTGTTATAACAATGCTCCCCTAAGTATAACCATCTGATCGAAACTTTTTGTTGCCTTGCTACATAATTACGTAGATACTCTTCCACCCATTTATTTACAATCTTCATTTGTCCATTTGTTTGTGGATGGTAATTAATGCTTGGGGGCAACTCAGTATTGGTCAATTTGAATGAATAGCTCCTACCAAAACACACTAAGAAACCTGTTGTCCCGATTGCTAACAATGTTCTTCGAAAGCCCATAAAGTCAGAACACCTCTCTAAAGAATAGATTTTCCACCTAAGGTGCTTTATAATCAAAAGAAATAGCAAAGAAATGTGCATACTTAAGTCAATCTGTCAACAACTACATATATGCAATCTCTACTTTGGACCTTTGAGAGATGAGTGATCAATTCCATTGATATATTCTCCCACTTCTACTAGGAATAGGCAATGGGTGAAGTAAACCTACGGGAAAAGTATGCTCAAAAATTTTCTATTGACAAGTCATACACTCTCTAACATATTGCAAGACATCACTCTTGAGACCCTTTCATGATAATCTCTCCCTAATCTTCCTATAGGTTTTGAAGAACCTTGGATGTCCTACTAGAGGAGAATCATGAACAGCTCTCCAAATCTTAGCCTTCATCTTAGATTTAGGTACCAAATATATCCTGTCCTCATAGTATATCACATCATCAACCACCTTATATTTGTCATCCTAAAATTTGTCGTCCATGAGCTCGCATGCAAATGTGTTCTTGGAATACTCAACCACAAGGACTCACTCTCCAAGATGCTCAAAACCTCCTCAAGATGCCTCATGTGTTCTTCCCATGTTTTACTAAAAATCAGAATATCATCAATAAATATCAATACAAACTTCCTCAATTATTCTTGAAATAATTGATTCATACAACTTTGGAAAGTGGTTGGAGCATTAGTCAAACCAAAGGGAATCACCAAGAACTCAAAATGTTCAAAATGACATATGAAAGTTATCTTCTCTATGTCCTCTCTCCTCATCCAGATCTGATGGTACCCTGATCTCAAATTCTATCTTGGAAAAATAACAAGCTCCATGCAACTCGTCAATTAACTCATCTATCTGTAGAATAGGATACCCATTTTTAATTGTTTTCTTATTCAATGCCCTATAATCAATACACATCTGCATTGTCCCATCTTTTTTTTTAACTAAAACCATTGCTGATGCGAATGGACTCTTGTTGGGTCTAATGTGCCCCATCTCCAATAATCCCTTAATTGATTTCTCTATCTCATCCTTATGCCTATTAGGATGTTTGTATGACATAGTAATCACTAGTTTGGCACCCTCCTCCAACTCTATAACATGCTCTATCCCTCTCTCTAGTGATACTCCATGAGGGATAATCCCAAACACCTTGCTATGCTCAGATAGCAACTTCTGGATATCCGGATGGTAAGTGTTCTTTTGCTGATCTACAACTTGTTGGTTCTCAGTTGTGATCATATGGTTTGTCCTTGATGACAAAATCCCTTTCAGTTGATTCTACTTGTTGACAGTTTCAGATTGGTTTCTCATGCTTTATCTTGGTACAGTTTTGTCTATATGGTTTACTTGTCTTGGCATTCAGTGGACAATTTACATTCTGAATTTTAATATCTTATGGTACTGATCAGTTTGAGCTTCATGCAGTCTCTGGTTATCTTATTTGTACTTTGTTTCGGTGACAGAAAAGAACATTTCGGCGTGAAAATGCTAGGGTCTCCCCGATCCATTTTTCTGATAAACGTCTGTGTTGCCTTTCGGCAAGACGTTTCTAATGTCATGACAATTTGATTTTACATACAGGCAGCTATCGGTGTGACATTCACGTGGTTTTGGCGACAGAGGAAAGGTCTATCGGCATAAGTATTTCTCACCGCTGAGAGGTCTTACTGAATGAGTCGGGTCTCACCGACTAATACATAAGGAGGTTCATCGGTGTAAGAAATCCCTATCGGCATGTTGTTTCATCGAGCGCTTTGTGTCTTGGCGACCGGCACAAGAAAGAACATATCGGCAAGATTTGCGGCATCGATATAATGTCTTAGCGAACTCATCATGTCTCCCCGACCGGCAACAAAGGGTGCTCATCGGCAAGAGGTTTTTCTTTGTTGTAACGTCTTGGTGAACTTACTTTTTCTCACCGACCAAAGGAAAAGGAACATATCGGCAGGAGTGTTGTATTTGGTATGTGGTCTCACCAAAGACATTGTCACACCGATCGTGCACCGAAATGTCTTATCGGCAAAGGTTGTGGCTTCGATGAAATGTCATAGACTCATAGCGATTTCGTGGTGTCTTACCGACTTGTGCACAAAGGTTATATCGATATGAGTTAATGATATTCAGAGTAATGTCTCAACGACTTTGTTGGGTCTTGCCGACTAAGTTTTATGTGGGGCTTTCGGCAAGAGGTTGGTATTGTCTCAGCGACTCAGAGTGGATAAACATTTCGGTATGACTCATGTGCTCGAAGAGAGGTCTCGGCGAGTGACCTCCGGTCTCGCCGATGGAAAACAATGAAGGACTTTGTCGGCATGAAGATTGATTTGTCACAGCGACACACCAGATGAATAAAGGGCTTTCGGTGTGACTCAATGATCTCTGTGGGACCTCTCCTCGATTTTGAAATGTCTTGGCGAAAGCGAATGGGAGATGCTTCTCGGCGATAGTTTGCTCTTATCTCAGCGACTTAGGGTGTATGAAGTAATCTTGGGGAAACATAAAGCGATCTACATAGGGTCTCCCCGATATCTTAAAGCTATAGCAAAGCAGGTGAAACGAAAAAAGTGCAGTTGGGTGAGAAACTTCTTGGCGACTGGGAAAACATTAAGGGCTCTTGGTGAAACATATTGAGATCGATATAATATCTCTCCGACAGTGGAAAGTCACGGCGAAGGCGAATAAGAAAAAGGAGCGACTGACGACATAATTGTTTCGGTATGACATAGTGTGCTCTTCGAGAGGTCTCCCCGACATTGATATGTCTCGGCGATGCATAAAACAAAAGGAACACTTTCGGTATGACTCAAGCATTCTACGAGAGGTCTCCTCGATGACGGTATGCTATAGCGACACTCATAAGATAGAAGGATGCATCGGTGAGAGAACCATTATGTTACAGCGACTTACAAGGGATAAAGTCTTTCGGTGAAACTTAATGAAATCTACATAACGTCTCCTGTAATGTCCCCTTCTCAGCGGTGATCGTTTCAGTTGACCGTTGGCCTATTCCGGAGACCCGTAGGCTATGCGGATGATGAAATTAGGGTTTCCTAGTTTTGAGGAGGTTGTCGCTTGGAGTTTGGGATTCTGATTGCGGATTCTTTCTGGTTTTCAGAGAGCTTCGCAGTGGTGTGTCCAGTTTGGCATTCCGGGCAACTTCGCGAATTTACTATTTTTAGTAAATTCTATTTTTGGCAGTGGATAGTTTGGGTTCAGTTCAGTTGGACCTCTTCTTCAGTTGTTTCAGCTGGCACTTCAATTCTTGGCCTTGGGCGCATTTTTCTTGGAGAGATAAGTATTTTCATTATAATATTATTATTTTAATATTATACCCCCTTGCCTAGCAGTACAACTTTAAGTTGTTTTTAAAAAGGGGACTTTTGAGGGTCAAGGCGTCATAAGGAGATAAATTATATTTTTAATGTCAAATATTGAGACTAAGAAAAGGGACGCCTTTTTGAGAGATTGATTTTATTTTAAAAAAAAAAGTGAAATATTTTATTGATGAAAAAGGACGCCATCTTTTGGAAGGAAAAGGTGACTTTGAAATTAGGGTTTGGGTGCCCTCTGGAAGCTTATAGATGTTTCTCTCTCGTCTATTTAATCAGGCCTCAGCTCTTCATTTGGGATCTTTTGTCTACTACACCGTTATGCTGCTGGATTGACTTCAGGCACTCGCTTCGAGGAAAGCACACCTCCTAGCATTGGCTCATCTTCTTGCTTGAAAGACAGCAACTAGTTGAGAGGTTAGCTTGTTATTGGTAGTTTTGCATTGTAGTTGAGTTCTATTGCATTTAGTGATGATGTTCAAGCATTTTGTCATGTTTTAGTGTTGCTGATGTTGCATTGCTGTAGGCATGTTTTACTCATAATTCAAAAATACAAAAAGATTGCATTCTGGGTGCATTGCTGTAGGCATGTTTTGCTCATAATTCAAAAATACAAAAAGATTGCATTCTGGGTGTTTCATATTCTTACTTGTCATAGTAGGGCACCATATGTTGTTAAGTTTCGCAATTTTTAATTGTTGTACCCAAAACCAAAATTTTTGCTTCACTAAGGCATTTTGCTTAATTGAGTCTTAATCTTGTTAAAGTGATGTCAGAAGGTCGTTTTTGGGGTTTTTAAATATGGAGTTGGTGTCAGTGTCATGTCAGTCTGTCGCTGAAAAGATTTAAGAAAAGTGAAAATCTGAACGAAAACATCAAAATTTTCTATCTCTGGAGAAGGGAGCACTTTCTCAAATGGGCGCCCTATTTTTTAGGGGTCCAGATCCTGTTTTTAGGGTTTGTCACCTCCAGCAGACATTCGTCCGGCATCACGTCAGCTTCGCAGTGAGCTATCAAGCCTGTCGAACAAACCTGTTTCGAGCAAGTTGTGGTGGGTACAGCGCAAAACGAGGCGAAGATGAGAATTGGCTAACACTGGTAAAAAGCGCAGCTTTTGGGAATGGCGCCCATCTTTTTGAGGTGCCAAATGAAGGTTTTTGGCTAAATGTCACCCAAGATGTTTGTCTCACTTTTGTTCAAGCTTCGCAACGCATCCGTCAGTGGGTGAATCTGAGTTGCTGAAGTGCCTGAACTTGAGGTCAAACGTAGGGTCAAATCTTAGTCAGAACGTTAGAAGAAAAAGCAAAAGAGCACATTTTGGGAAAGGCGCCTAAGCTTTTCAAGCCTTTAATGCTTTCTTTCTAATGATACCAAATATTCAATGTGTCCGTATTACGCTCAGCTTTCCGTTGCCTGTCTCCGTCAGTTCCTGAGATGCCTCAGCAGCTTGCAGTCAAGGTTTTTGTGAAATTCTAGCTAGTTCCTGAAATGGCCAAGTCTGGGATGAAAAGAGCAACTTTTGAAAAAGGTGCCCTAGTTTTTCACTCCTCAGATGTTGTTTTCTTGGGAAATGTGCCTTTGTAGCTGTTGTGCAGAATGATGTCAGCTACGCAGTGAACCTGAGTTCCAGTCCTGAAAGTTAAGAAAATGAAAGTTATGAAGGATTTATTTTTCCCTTCGTACGAAATGCAGAAGTCAAAATTTGACTAAGTCTGAGAAAAAGCGCAGCTTTTGCAAAAGGCGCTTGGATTTTTGAGCCTTCAGATGACAGTTTTATGACGTGCAGTCTCAAGATATCTTTTGATCAGTTCTTACTTAGCTCTGCAATGCACCTGTCAGCCAGCTAATCGGAGAAGTCAGTCAACCGGTGTCAGAGGATGAACAGAGGTCCCGGCAGAGGTTTTAACCTAAATTTTCATGAAATTTGGCTAAGTCTGGAATTCGCCTTAAGAGGTCAAAGTTGAATTTTCGAAAGTGAGTTGAATGGACGCCTTAACTAGAGTTCTGACTACAGTTAGACTAAACGATTTTTGGGTTGTCATCTTCAGTTCATATATTGGCATGTGGAGTGATCTTTCAGTTTGCATGTCGAGTTAACTAGTTTGCATGTTCAGTTAACTGCCTTGCATGTCGAGTTAACTTGATTGCATGTTCACTTAACTGAAGATTATCATTGAAGGTTAACTAAAGTCCACATGCATGGCGAATTTGGTCAAAATTGTGAAGTTTTTAGTGAAGATGACGCTTCATTAAGTGTCAACTGAAGTTCAAAAAGGGACGCCATATTTTGATGAAGCATTAATTTGTGAAGCATGAAGCATTAGATTTGTGAAGTATGGCGCATGAAGTTGTTGACTTTAGTTCAAAAAGGGTCGCCATATTTAGGTTTGAATAGTGAAGCATGAATTGGTGAAGATACGCACTTTTCAAGGAATGGCAACTTTAGTTCCAAAAGGGTTGCTATATTTAGATTTTATTGATTAAAGCATGTGAAGTTGGCGCATTCTTGAAGGCCAACTGAAGTTCCAAAAGGGTCGCTATTTTTAGATTGTTTATTGCATGAAGATGGCGAATTCCTCATCTCATTCAAGATTGTTAACTGAAGTGTTGAAGGGCAAACCCTAATGCATGGCCATTTATTTAGCATATTCGAGTTACAGTTAACTAAAATGGGGTCCAATTAGAAGCCAAGCGCACTTTTCAAGCATTCTTTGCTTAGTGCGAATTTTCTATGATGAAAATCTATATATTTCAAGCATGGAGTCCATTATTTCATCATCTTTTGCTCTGAAGCTCATATTCTTCTTGAGCAACTAGCAAGCTGAAGGTGATTCAGGTGTCCGATTTCAGCGTTCTTCGAAGCAACGAGTTCAGATTGTTCAGAGGAAGAAGATTCTAGATTTTATTTTCTCTTTGCATGCAGGTTTCATCAAATTCCAGAGAAGAGGTTGGCAGATTTTTCAGAAGCAGACAAGCAAAACTTTCTATCTTCTGTCTTATTTCTTCTATTTCTCACCTTAGGTACTTTCTTCGCATGTCAAAGAAATTCAATACACATTTAGAATCTGATCATCAGGGTTCGCATATTTCAGCATTTGCAGCAAGACCCACGTCTTAGATTTTTTTCGAGAAAATCGCCCCTTGCCTTCGTTCTGAAGCTCTGTGCCTTTTTCCGAGAATCTCTTTGCATGTGGGCTTAAATCACATTTTTTCGAGAATCTAGCTATCTGGGTTTGTTCAGAATTCAGTTGTGCACAAAACCCATGTTCCAGAAAAACTTCGAAAATTTCTTCTGTCAGAGGCTATTTTTAGCTTTGTCAAGAGGTTTTCAGAAAGTTCTCCAAATATATTCGACTTTACAGTCAAAAGTCATCATTTTCAAAATGCAGTTCAATCTCATTGATTACAAGGTGAAATCAGCTCTTACACATAATTTCATCAAAACGTCAGATACAGACCTAAATCATGTTTATCCAGTGGTCAATCTGAGCAGTTTGGAAGGTGTTAGCAGCAATTCGTTGAGGAATCTTGAGCGTTCCGGGTTGTTGGCAGCGGCATCTATTCCTGTTACTACTTTTGATCTTGAGTTCGTACTTGCTTGCATTAAGCATTATGACTCGTCTTCACGACAAATCAGATCAGCAGATGGCAGGGTTGTTTGCAGTCTCAATCCGAAGGACATAGAGAAATGTTTTGCTATTCCTCCTCATTCAGATAACTTTACTGTAGTTCTTGAAGCTTGCGAGAAGATATGGAATGCTGATCAACAACGTTCACAGAGAAAAGTTGCTCAGAAATGGTTAACAGTTCAGAAGACTAATTTGCCTAAGAAGGTTGGTCGCGGTGAATTCAAAGAGGAAGTTGCTGTTTTGATAACTTTACTTAACCGAGTTACTGGTCAATCAGATGCTAGCACTTTTCGTCCATGGATGTTCTACCTGATTACCAGAATTCTTGATGGTACAGAGCGTTTTGAATGGGCTATGCTGATTAGTGATTGCTTACATCAGCAAATTACTAACTTTCTCAAGTATCATGAGTTTCATATGATATCCTACTTGGTTTACTTGGTTGCTTTTCAAGGTAGCTACAGGTTTCCTAAAACCAATGGCACTCTCAGTGTTCAGCGTGTTCATGAGTATTATCCTCAGTTGGAGTTTTCTCAATCCGAGCAAAACTTCCTAGCAGTGAATGATCACTTTTCCATGAGAACCGTGAGAGATCTTGATGATGAAATGCACATTCGTATTTCTGCCGAAGCCAAATCAGCAATGGAGACTTGGGCGGATTGGTTTATCCAGTTCCCTACTTTCACATACATCCGAGTTTATGGTTATGTTGGAGAACCCCTGATGTTACCGAGATATCCTTCAGATAAGCTCATTTTCATGGAGTTTCTCAGACAGATGCAGCACGTTCATTTCTTTCTTCGTAGTCGTCATAAGACTGCAGCTAATTTTCCATTCACATTGGGAATTTTCACATGTGATGCTGCAACAGATGCCAGGCATATGTCTACTGAGATTGAAAGGTTCAAACTCAAGCCTTATACTGAGAGGCGTTCCTATGATCCTCTTGGACATTATGCAAATCGGTTAGAGCGAGGGATTGCACATGCGCCAGCACTTGAAGATTTCTGGGCAAATTGTGAGGATGAATTCGAGGTCCGTCGTCGTCACTACTGTAGACTCACTATTGGTCAGCTCTCTGATTACCTATCAGAAGATGTTGATGGTCTATCCGACGATGATGGAGAAGTTCTTCTCAATTCTTATGTTAAGGATCAAGTTGCTCGGCAGCCACTTCGCTCACCTGATTGGTATGCCAAGGAGAATACTTCTATTGAAGAGGTTTCCAGATCAGTTATCAAGACTAGCAAGTTATTCTTGGAGAGCAAACGGACACGGAAGTCAGTTCCTGTAGCAGAGCCGCCAAAGGATTTCTCTTCGTTGCCTTCTACTTCTAGAGCAAGACCCAGAGTCAAGGCCATTATTATACCTCCTGAAGGGGTTAGACTTAGTGGAAACACGGGGAAAAGGGCTACTGGTAAGAGGAAGCAGAAACAAATTGAACGTGTTCCTGAGGTTCCAGTAGAGACAGTCATTCAGGCTGAGCCTCACGTTTCACCTCCTAGTTCGCCTCACGTGCAGCCCATTGACATAGATTCTGAGCCTGAGACACCAATTCAAGCTGGATCGGAGACACCTGAACCACCACAGGTTGATACATCAGGGACAGTCTCCGCGAATTGAGAATATTGTTCAGTCTTGTTGGCTCGAGAAGTCTTTAGGGAGACAGAGGCGTGAACCATCGTACAACCTTGATTTATCTGAGTTCGGTGAACCTTATCAGAAAAGATCAAACAAGAAGATCAAGAAACAGGTGCACATTGAGAAGACTCCAGAATCAGAAATTGTTATTGAAGTTGCCGTTCCTCCAGAGGGTAAAAGCTTAGATGAAGTCGAGGTTGGTGACTTTACATTTACTAAGGCTAATCTTGGCAGGACTACACGAGAGACAGATGTATCTCTTCTTAAGATTGTTACCAATAATCTTGAAGAGCGTATCACCAAAGATGGAGAAGATAAGGCATTACTTAAAGCTGAAATTGGTCAGCTTCGTCGATACATTTCTGATCTTGTTCATGGGAATTCGAGTAGAACACCTGGTTTTCCTCAGCATACACCTGCAGAACAACAAAAATTGGATCAGTTGGTCAGTCATGGCAGACTTTTAGACAACTGGATTGAAAGTTTAGTTGCTGCTGGTAAAACTCTTCTTGCAGATTTGTATCGGTTGAGAAGTGATGCGCATAAGGTTCGTCAGGGTGTTCAGTCACTTGAGATTGCGGTTGCAGAGAACTTGGCAAAGGATCGTGTTCTGGTATCTCAGTTGTCAGTTGCATACGATGCCTTGGAGATTGATGAGGATTAGGAGAAAGTCTTTACTTGGAGAGAGCAGCACCTTCTCAGAATGGAAATATGTGAGAAGATCTCTACTAAGTTGTTTTCACTCAAGGATGATGTCGTTGGAGTACTTGCACTGGTCAGTGGCTTCGTTGTTCAGATTCCTTGTCATTATCTTCTCGAAGATGGCACGTATGTTGAGTTGGATAAAGTTCAAGCAAAGTTCGAGAAGCTGATTCGTGACAGCCTTGAAGGTGAACCTATGGCGCCCAAGTTAGAAAATATTTCAGTGATTGCAGCCAGTTTTAGAAAGGTGACTGAAGAATGTAAAGATGGCATGCACACAATCACAGAAAGTGGCAGAGAACTAAAGAAACAGACTGTTGTTTTGAACAGCGTTAAAGTGCCAGATGACAGAGATATCGATGAGTTCTTGGTCAAAGTGTTAGACTGAGTTGACATGGAGTGATATGCCAGTTGGAACCTGTAGTTAATTTCGAGGGTTGAGTCCTAAACAGCAGTTAACTCGACTTTCAGTCTTGAGTTTACTTGCTGATTTAATGCATGCTTATCTCATCCTTGGAATTATCAACACAGGAGTTAGGGTTAGGGTTTCCAGTTAATTGAAGGTAGTGTCCAGTTAACTTTTTTTTAAATAAGGACGTGCATGCTTGCACGTGGTCCATTTAGGTTATTTGTACCAGTTAACTGATGGTAGCTTTCCAGTTAACTGTATAGTTTACTTCATTAGGGTTTGGCGCATAACTTGCATGCATTGCAAGAACTGTAGTGAACTCAAGGTGATTTTAGGGTTACCTACACCTTGATGTATATAAATAAGAGCTTTTGCTCATTTGTAATTAACTTTTGCTTGAAGAGAAATATATGCTGCGCCTACCTTGCCCTCAATATTGCTCTTTTGGTATTTGTTCATGCGTCTTTGCTATTACAGTTAATTGTTATGCCACATAGGGTTTCATGCAATTGTGATAGTGGATTCTTTCCATAGTTTAGATAAATCTGTCTTGTGAATCTTTTGTCATTATTGATCAAGCGTTATGCCACATAGGGTTTCGTGAGATTGTGATGATAAATCTGTTTTGAGAAGTCTTTACTGTTATGATCAAGTGTTATGCCACATAGGGTTCCATAAGGTTGTCATGATAAATACTTCCCTTAGTTTAGATAAATCTGTTTTGTGAATCTTTTATCATTTTAATCGAGTGTTATGCCACATAGGGTTTCATAAGATTGTGATGATAAATCTGTTTTGCGAGTCTTTACTATTATAATCAAGTGTTATGCCACATAGGGTTTCATAAGATTATCATGGTAAATTCTTAAATCTGTTTTGTGCCAATAGACTTGTTCAGATTGAGATAATAGTTGCGCCACCTTGCCTTCAAGTAGAGAATCTAAACACGTTTATCGTCTGATAGTCATAAACCTTGCTCCGTTTTCTCATGCTCTGTTTTCTTGAGGGAACTGGATAGAATTTAAGTTATTAAGTTTAGTTGTAGTTAGTGAATCTGCGAAACCAGAGAAAACTCAGCTGCAACGTATTAGTTTTCAAGAAAGCCTTGTACCTCTACAGCTGAAACAAAAAGACAGGAATTAGTTTAGTTTATTTCCCTTTGCAAGTATTTTTGTAAAGCACAACGAGGGAGCTTCCCCTCCTAATTTGAAGAGCACTCATTGCGTAGTGTACATAGGCTGTTCGTAGCAACTCTTACTCCAGAGGTGTTAGTTGTTACGCCAACATTAATCAAGAGCTGGATTTTTAAGAAGAAATCGCCCTCCTCTAGGGGCCGTACCATTGTACTTGCCTTGGGATTTGAGAAGAAAATAAATATCAATATTTGGGGCTGTTTTGTGTCATGAGTTTGGGCGCCTTCATCTTGGGAGTCATTTGTAACCATTTCTATGCATTTTGAATGAGTGGTGTGAGTTGGGTGAGCATTTTATGGGATTACTGTGTTGCTGTTAACAGTTTTCAGTTCTTACACTGTCATAACAGCGTGCTTAGAATTAACCATTTGAGTTGTTTGGAAGGAAATTTATTGAGAGGACTTGAAGTTAACATTTTACTCTGCTGTGATATTGAAGACTCTCTTAAATTGTGCTTAACAGATGCATTTTCTGATATTGTAAGCTGCACAGTAGTACTGTCAGCATCTTTAACATTCCTGTTACTTCTCATGTTGTAATTGCCCACTGAATAAGTGGAAGAGGCTGGCTTGCCGCCTATTTACTTATTTTGCATTGTAATTTCCTAAGTCTCCGCCATATGGTCGCCTCTTATCCATCACGGATCGAGTAGCACATACTTGGTGTTGAGCTAATTTTCAGTATTGTAATAGATAGGGATCCTCTGACCGAATGCTCGTCGTTCACCGGCGCATCTCTTGGTTAGAGTTCTTGTTCAGCATTTTCCTTTGAGATCCTCTGACCAATGCTCACACCTTGCCCACATCGGGATCCTGGTGTACATTCTGGTTAGAGTTACTTTCCGCATCGTTTTGGTTTATGCTAACCTTAACGGGTGCGTGTTGCATTGTAATCATTTGTGAAAAAATAAAAAAAAAATTGGTCCGGTTCATTACATCTCCCCGATAGCAGAATGTCACAGCGACAAATAGAGGGATGACTGACGGCGATAAAGTTGCCTTCGGCATAGGTATTGAATTGTCACGGCGACAAGTTTGATCACAAGGGGCTCTCGACAAAACAAAGATTGGTCTACGAGATGTCTTCCCGATATCAAAAGGTTACAGCGACAAGGGGATCTCAGTGAGAAACTTGCTTATGTCTCAGCGATTGGAAAGAACATAACACATGGCTTTCGGCGTGACATAATGTATTCGTTATGTCTTCTCCCCGACTCTGATGGGTCATGGCGAAAGCGATAACTAAGAGGAATGACTGGCGATTTAATTGCCTTCGGCAGGACTATCTGGTTGTCTCAGCGAATGGTTAACGAAGACTCAAACACTGTGGCCGACATGGGAATTTCTAAATATAGGTGCAGGCCAACATCATTTGTTGGCATCAAATCTCAGAACGGTTACATGGAAAAATATTCTCTGAGATTTTAGAGGTTATGATTTTCTGTTAGTGGGCAGTCATGGTTTTGATGAAAATCTATCAGTTACAATTTGAAATCTCCAGATTCAGCGCAAAAATTTAAAGCTCTCTGGATAGGCGTTACTCTTGATTTTTACCATCATCTACAGACTGTCATTTTTCAGCTTCATATTCAATTTAGCAAGAGAGTTTCAAAATCTTGTGAAAAACGCTTTTTGAAGATTTCTTCATAACAAACATACTTGAAATGTATATAAAAACTAGTGTTGAATAACTATAAGGTGAGTGGGGGACTGGATGTAATTCTGGAATATTGTTCCTAGGGTATTAGGTAGACGAAGCAGAGAGTTATGAGCTTAACTGAAAACAGAGAGATCCTCTGATATATTATTATTGTTCTGAAAGTAATTTGAGGGGTTGGTGCTCATTGAAATTGGTGTTTCAAAATGAGGGGTTGGTGTTCCTTGAGTTGGTGCTCAGAAATTAGCCTATAAGGCATTGTTAACAGTGGTTTTTGAAGATTAAGCCAGTAAGGCAATTTAGGAGTGTTTTTTCTACCCCAGGAGGGTTTTCCACTCGGCAAATCTTTTGTCTCTTTGTTTTTTTGTGTGCTCACTGCTTTTCTGTGTTGTTGTTTTAGTTCACTGTTGGGATTATTTCTGTTCTCAATTTTGTTTATGAATGATTACATTCAACTCATGAATGCTTTAATCAGAGTAATATTGAGATCAAATCTGAGCTATGTTTTGGCAAATGCAAGATATCTCACTCAAATCATATTTTCATAAGTTGTCTAATAGACTGAGTTAATGTTGTCATATCTTTGTGCTTTCAAAAGTGATTACTCTACTCTTTTGTTGAAAGAAAAGGAAATCAGAATGAAAAATCTTGGTTGAAGTTGAAAAAGTTTTGACACTGATTCACCCCCCCCCCTCTCAGTGTCTGTCCATAACTCCAACACAACTATAGGCATGATGAGACACTCTACTGCCTAGTCCACTTGCTCATGTCTAATCAAATGCTCCATCCTCTTAAAGGATACAACTCTAGGGGCCCCATCTAATAATCCTATGAGCACTATCTTTTTCCCATTTGCTTCAAATTTCATTTCCATCTTTTGCAAATTGAAAGAGAACTCCACAAGGGATTTCATCCAATGCATCCCCAAAACCATATCAACATCTCTAATGTTCACCACATAGAATTCACCTTTCAACTCAATCTCCTAACTGTATGCATAGATTAGAGATCTTACAAGTACAAGAGAGTTTGTACCAATCGGCTACCATGACCTTGAATCCATCATGTTCTTCTGTTTGTAGCCTTCTTCTATTCACAAAGACCTCATCAATGAAATTATGAGTGGCACTTGTATGAATAAGTGCTATGATTCTCTTCCCCTGTAATGTCCCTCTAACCTTAAATGTTACTACCTTTTGGATACTAGAGATTTGGGCAATGGTACCTGTTGTGACCTTTTCAAACATTGCTCCATTGCAAATGGGGACCCCCAGTAGTTTGCTAGTTTTTAGGGTTTTGCTTTCGCGCAATGATTTCATGAGGTCATTGCTTTGGGAGTTTCAAGTCAGTCTTTTTAAGAGGTCATTCAAGCCAAGTTGAGAATCCATGCCTGAATCAGTGCCTAAACGTCATGGAAGGGCTCATAAGTTCTGGAAGATGAGGATCGCTTGTGCTTTGAGTCAATTCTGACACTTCCTACTTTTTAGGGAATCTTCTTTTTTGCTTTTTGCTTTTTCGTTTTTGGCCAAGAAAAAAAAAAAAATTAAAATAGCCACGGGTCAAAATTGAATGGGTTGGAAATAAATTTACATTTTAACACTTTGGATAATTTATTTCCAACACTTAGAAATATAAAATGCCTTGGACAAAAATAAAATTCGCCAAGGATGCCTTGGGAGAAAAGAAATTCTTGGAAGAAAATAAATTACGCCGGAAAAAGAGAAAATCCATGAGCTTGGAAAAATCGGATTTAATTTAATTGGACATTTAATATTTTTCCAAAATATTGAAAATAAAAGATAAATATCTAGCAAAAAATCGAATTTTTGAAAATCAAAAGAATTTGCTAAAGCTGGCACCTGGATAAGCTTGCCATGGAGTTTTTTTTCAAAAAAGAATGGAAACTTGCTTGATTAAAGAGAAGAAAACAAATTGAAATCGAGACAAAAAGATGCAGTTGCTAAAACAAATCAAATTGTTCAGCATTATAATGAGTTTCAGCAACTCAGTTTTCACAGACTCAGCTAAAGAGAAGTTAATCTCTCAAAGTTGTAAGAAAGTTGAGTGAAATATGCTAACCAATTTTTTCGATGAATTAACACACATAACCAGCACTTAATCAACTCGGTTAGCGTTAGCTCCAAATAGAAAACTGAACTTGAAATGAACTCACACCAAGAATGCACACTCAATCCCAATGAGGGATAGGTGTTGTCATATGGCGGAGGAGCTAAATGAAAATACTTGAAAGAAAACTACTCAACGTCAAGAATGTGCACTCAAGATCCCACTGAGGGTGAGGTGCTAACATATGACGGAGTGTTGAATTGAAAACTAGAAACTGATAGGCGGATAACCAGCCATGAAGAGCATTTCCACACTACCACCAAACAGTGGGGGGAAAAGATTACAATTAAAACAATTCATCCGTTGCGGCGGGCATCCACAGAGCTGTGGGGATTCTCCACTATGAAAGTGGGTACAAAAGTGTTACAAATCAGATTATCCACACTGGCGGTAAACCATCCAGGGGTAATTTAATGACAAAACAATAAGTAATTGTAGAACTGGAAATGGTTGGATTAGTAATGCTTAATCTCAACCTTTACAAAATAAACTCTGCAGATTACAAATTACAAAGATAGAGAGTGAACCTTAGAAAAAGAAGTATGAACTTTTACAATCATATAACACTCCAAAATTGAAGTATAAGACCAAAAACTGAGAACTATAACAGTCTGATATAAAAATCAGAATTCTGGAAATTCAAACCAGCAAACTGTGAATTCATTAAATGCTCATAACTTGGTCAAATTACCTCCGAATCGAATGAGACCAAGTGCAACTGATTGCTAGAAGGTAGGCGACCAAACTGAAATGATGAAACATCTCCAAAGAACCTTTGTTAATTTTGCACGAATTCCAAAGCTCTTCTGGAAAAGTACGGCCCTCTTGAAAAATCGATTTTGCAAGATAAAAATAAAGACTTGGAAATAAATTCCAATCTTTTGTGGAAGGGGGCGCCTTGGGTCAACAAATGATTTGCCAAAGTACCCAGAACAAAATTAAAATCACTCCAAAAGATATAATCAAAAACCAGCTTCAGCTGTAGATAAATCAGTAAACCAAAACTGTGAAAATACTCCAGAAATTCTTCAATCTTGATGCTCAATCTGCTAGTCTGATGTTGAGAAGCAGAAATATTCCAACTAGGTGTTGTATTTCAAACACAAAATTGGGAAAGGGCTAGGAGGTAGCATCCTTGAAGCAAAAGCAAAATGTCCATTGTCATTTTGACAGCATAACAGTATGATAAACAGTAGATACCAAATGCTGGAGCTAAGCCTTCATTTTATAAAAACTGAGAAACTCATCACATTCCAAAAAGGTACGCCAAGAGTCACCTTTTGGAATTCTTCTTTTTCAAATCTCATAAAAAACAACTCCTCACAAAAGGTGGCGTCCACTTTTCTCAAGGCATAAAGTTCAAATAAAATATTAATATTTCTTATAATATGGGCGTACCCTTCATGACCCCTTTTTTAAAACAACTTTCAAGTTATAACCTTAGGCCAAGGGGGCTCAACTGAAAATTATAACACTTATGCCTTTAATCAATTAATTTCACCAAATAAAGCTTGAGAAGTAAATATTGAAACAAAAGCAACATGCTCCACTGAAGAGATGACTGAAGACAACCAATTGCACACTGCCATAAAAGTATTTACTAAAAATAGTAAATAACATGAAATGCCACAAAACTCCAAGCCAAGAAACCCTAATTTCTCCTCATTCCAGCCTACGGGTCTCCAGAATAGGCTGATGAACTGCAAGGCTAATCACTGATGAGAAGGGGACATTACATTGAGACAAGATTGATTCTTCTAAAGGCAAAGTCGATTTTCTCAATAGAAGAAGTAATTTTTGTGCTGAGGAAGTAAATTTTGGACAAGTAAAAGAATTTCTTGGCTGAAAGTTGAACCTCTCAGCAAAGTTGGCGCACTTTGTCATTAGATTTTTTGATTAAATTCTCAAAATCTGAATCTGATTCGCAGCTAGAAGGTTTTCCCTAAGGTTTGAAGTTTGGTTGGCAAAATTCATCTAATCTTTTTCTATCTTTTTCATTCTGGCTAAGTTATGGCCAAATCTCAAGCAAATTCGTTTACTTTCAGCTTGCTTTTTTGCAGAAGTTTAATCTTTTAATAAGCTGAAAGTAAAATTTTGAATAAAAGGCACGGGAATAAATTATATTTTAAAGTCTCCGTATTAATGTTAGTGTTTTTGCTGCAGGTTAATGACCACGACAGGAGAACCATCAAAAAAGGTGTCGATGAAGTTCGCCAGTAAAGGGGTGTAGGGAGAGTCAAAGATCAATTCTAAATGGAAAAATATTGCAGACACTAATCTTGGACATGTAGACTTCGTGGAGTTCAAAAAGAGAGTATACGGACATGCTGGATTATCGACACCAATTGCCAGACGGATGGTGAGGAATGGAATTTTCCAAGCAGCCGGATTCCCGCTTGCAATAGAATGTGCCGAGTTGATGGTAGAATGCGCCATTCATTATGATGCATAGGAGAGACAGATTGTGGCACCTGACAGAAGGATTCTAGGTCACCTTAGCGAAGTGGCAATCTAGGAGGCATTTGGCATCCCAATGCACTTGAAATATACCGAGCCAATTTTTCCCAAATTTTCAATTGCAACAAGCAGAGCAATACACAGTCGTTAGGGTTAGCTCTAAACCAAAACGATACTGAAGCAACTCTAACCAGAATGTACACCAGGATCCTGATGAGGGCAAGGTGTGAGCATTGGTCAGAGGATCTGAATGCAGAAACAGAGTTGGAAGGAACTCTAACCAAGAATGTGTCCGCGAAGGACGATCATATGGTCAGAGGATCTTCTACCATTACAAGTACTGAAAGGAAACTCAACACCAAGTATGTGCTACCCAATCCAGTTGGAATTGAGGCGACCATATGGCGGAGTGTTAAGAATTACAATGCTATGAAAGGAAATAAGAAAGAATGCTGAATTACTCGACGTCAAGAATGTGCTTTCCAAACCGAGACGGAATGGGAGCTACCATATGACGGAGATGCTAGATATTACAAAGCAACTTCAAAATATAAGATAAGCATTACAAATTAGAATTAAGCAAGATTAAAGAATTGCTGACAGTACTACTGTACAGCTTACAACATGATATAGAATGCCTTGCAATCAACGTGAATCAAGAATTCATTAGAGCTGCAACAATATATTGAATTTCCTTCAGTGAATAATAAAGCTTAGATCAGAAACTGCACTATAAAGACCAATTTCGAAATCTGATTTATGAAAGTCTTGTTTTCGGATGCATGAACAACAACACTGAAACTCACAAATTCACTCACAACTCTCTCCAGACTCACTCAACTTTCATGAGACAGAATGCAATATGATCCTAAGATGATGGCGCCAAAGATTGGAACATAAAACAGACCCAACAGCTCCTATTTAATTAATGCACGAATCCCAATGCAACATAGAAGGTACGGCCCAGCAAGAGGGGCAATTTGACTTTAAAAATTGAATGCTTTTCTAAAAAATCTGAAACTTAAGGAAATAGTTCGCCCTTCACAGACAGATAGATCTAGACAATACCCAGAATGATATTTTTTGTATTTTTTGACTTGTGATTAAAAACGACAATCTGCTACAATGAATATGCAAGTCCAGAAACTCACTAATATGCATAAAACTGATTTACAAAACCACACAAAGACTAAATGCAGAAATCCCACAATGAATCACTCAAAATTACACTATCTCACCACTAGTCGCTATCTTTCAAGCGAGAAGCAATGCCAAGCTAGGAGGCTTACATTCCTCAAAGCAATCCCAAAGCCAATCCGGCAACATAACATTCCTGTAGACAAAAGATAATCCAAATGAGAACCAATGGCTTCCTTTTATAATTCCCGGTTGACCCTTCTCAAAACCCTAATCTTCCTTTTTGAGTCAAACCCTAATTCTCCAATAGATGGCGTCCCATTTTCCCAAGCAAACTTTGACTTTATATTATAAACTTAATATCTTCCTTCAAGTTGGCGCCCAACTTAAGCTTGGATTAAATCTTTAATAAGAATTATAATTAATTCCTTCAATGAGGTGCCCACTGTTGGGTGAAAATTATGTAATCAACTTTTCAATAGATTACACAACTTGGACTTCAGCCACAACTATGTGAGATGTGAATCTCTCCTCTCGAAAAGGGGAGGCGCCCTTCTTACTGCTAAGAGAAACAATAGTAAATCACACAAGTAATTACAAAATGTACATGAAATTCACAGAGTGGGGGGGGTGTGTTACATTCATCCTTCTCTCTTTTTTCAGAGAAGATGTTTACAATGCTTCACGTGTTGGAAGTTCCGAATTCTTGATAACTTGAAACGAACAACTAGCAGTAAGGCCAATATCTCTATCTCGTCAAAGCGAAGCGTAGAGATACCAGAAGTAATTAACAACAAACAAATAAATTAAAAAGGGAAAGCTCACGAAGGCACAAAGTCGTTCCGTAGCTTTATCAATGTTGGATCTGCATAAACGTACCGTTTGCTACGTTAGAAGCACAAAGTCTTCTTAGACGCAACAATTCTTCAAATAGCATGAACGATTACAAGCACAAAGTCTTGTAGATCATCCAACAAAAGTGTTAATAGCACGAACGATTACAAGCACAAAGTCTTGTAGATCCTTCGACAAAGTATCCAAGAGTATGAATAATTACAAGCACAAAGTCTTGTAGATTATCCAACAAGAACATGCAAGAGCATGAATGATTATAAGCGCAAAGTCTTATAGATCATTCAACCAATGATAAAAGAAATACAATGCAATCTAAATAACAAATGTAACACAAAGTTTACATCAACTACTTAGAGTCTTTCAGATTCCTCGAACTAATCACTACCAAATCAAATCAACTTACAAAAGTATTGAATCCAACGCAAAGTTTGGCTTGCAATCCTTTTCTTTATTGATTGAATCTCATTCACAAAGTATGAACGCAAAGTTTCACAACTTTGCTTACAAAAGGGCAGCACTTCGTTGCAAAAGGCTAAAAGATCAATTACAATGAAAATCCCTCACATTATATAGAAAGAGGGATGAGCAAAAGAAGGAAAGAGATTGAGAAAATCAGGGAGAGTTAGGTGAGCGATTTTAGGAAATCTCACCTAACTTTGACCAAAGTCAAAGTGTAATTTGTTTTGAAAATGTTACATCTTTGGACTTGGTGTAATTACAATTTACAAAATGACATTGAAAATGTCGAGAATATTCAAGATGCATAAGGGATGCACCGAAATGTCTAACACTGGAGAATAGGGGGCGGCTTCACGTCTCTTTGCATTGGGCTGGGAAGTCTTCAAATTTCCTCCTAGTCTCCTGACGAACTTCTCATCCGGACCAACGGTGTAATCCATAATGGTGTGAATTCTCGTGGATCGATCTCATGGCGGATGAGTGAACCTTTTTGCACCAATCCAAGATGCGTCTTCAGTTGTCCAATGTGAGACCTTGTATCACAAATGATGTTCATTGAGGCTTCTGAGAAGTCTGAACTGTCAATCAAATTCATGATGGCTTCCTTGAAGATCAGGGATATTTCTGTGGCCGGTAGGAAGATACGATTGTCCTCAAGAAGTTGACCAGGCAACTCTCTGATACTTTTGTCAAGAATGTTGCGATGCCCGTCGACATCTTCCTGTACTTGGTGAAGATCTTCAATGAGAGATTGAACCACTTGAATCCTGTGTTTTAGTGATTCTTTTACCTCTACAAACTTTTCTTTGTCGGGAATTACCCCAACCTCCACCAATTTGCTGAGCTTTACCTGTTTCATTTCCGACCATGACAACAGGCATTTTTCCATGTTCTCGCCCTCGAAAGTACGCTTTTTCTTTATCAAGCCTGTGGTGAGCTTGGCCAACATGGTAGTTTTCTCATCCGCAGCCAAAATTATCTGTGATCCGTGTTCGATGATCTTCTCAACAATGCCAATACTCCTACCTTTGGGCTAATTTCAACTTTCTTGGCTGGGCTTCAATACTTACCACATCGTACGGTTGTGCATTACTTGGAGAACCGATAAGTCTCTTTACATGGCATAATGCTCTGCCCTCTGTTTGTACATGTTACGAGATTGCTCAACTTTATCCAGCCTTCCTCGCCAAGATATCCAAAGTGACTTGCGCATCGGCTTTTGCACTTTCGTTGGTAACCTTGCCAAGCTGGACCTTTGTTACTATGTAGTCCTCCATATTGACATCACCTTCTTGATTCGGTGGTATGCCAATTTCAGCATACTTATGGCCAGCCTTATCAACATTCAGCCTCGAGTATACTTTTGCCTTCTTCTTCCCTTTGGCCTTTGGAAGAACTATCTCTTCAAGGTTGAGCTCCTCTGGAGAAATCATTTGCTTTTTACGCTTCGACACTTGAGATATTAGCCAAGGAGGAAGAAAAGAAGTGTGAACTTCTGGATTTACTGTCAAGTTAGTCGCCATTGCCACCTCTGAAGTTATTGTCACATCTGAACTCACCATTGGTATCGTGACAATTGGAGAAGTGTTTGTCATCATCGCACTGTAGTTGACATTAGAGCTGATCAATGATTGACTCATTCATGAAGCATTGAATTCGTTCGAGAGGATATCATCGTTGGGAACCAAGCTAGGAATGGACGATGGTGGGCTTGACATTATATCAACCGTATGGATGCTTGTCACGAAGGAGTATCAAGCGGGGTTGATGCTTCAGAGGATAGGTGATATCTCGGCTGCAGGAATGCTTGTGGTAGGAATAGGTGACGAGGGAACAGGAGGTGGAGGAGTTCTTGAATCTGGAGGGGTATGAGGAACGTTTGAAGTCACGGGCGATGATGTTCTGTGGATTTCCTCAACCTAATTCTTGAAGTAGTTATTTCTTCATCATGTCGTTCCTGTTGATCACCCTCTTGTCTCTCCGATTCGCTCACCTTCAAAGTCACCTTCGATCCTTCTTCAAATCTTCATCGACTCTTGTCCGCCAGAAACTCTTCGGCATCGGAGTCCGCTTCGCTAATCTTCATCTTCTGATTGGTCGCTTTTTAGCATCTTCTTCATCAGAATCTATCTCCTCTCGAGATGGGGCTTTTACCTTAGGCTGCAGATGGATGAGATTCCGCTTCTGTCTCTTTGACAGCCTGGGTATCTTTCTTACCAACAGTGAACTTGATCCTAGGGCCTCTCCGTGAAGAAGTGGGAACGGCCGCTGATTTGTTTTTTCGCGGAGTTCTTGCTGTTGGCGTGCTTCTGCCTCGGACTCTTCTCCTTCTGAGTCTGTCCTGAAACTTTTCATTGTATGACCATGTTTGTGTAACCATTCTTCTGTGTTGGCTAGGATTGGTCTCAGCCTTTCTCTCATGCTGGTGACCTCTTTTCTAGACCACTGTATTGCAGGCAACGGCCTCTTAGCAATGCCTTGCTCATCATAGACAGCGTTCATGATATCACCGGATCCTCAAAATCCTCCGGTAGGTGGCCCGATACCAAGATCTCGATTTGTTGAACTGTCAATCTGCAATAGTCCATTTTGCGAATGGCTTCTTCATCTGCAATCAGCCCAGATGTCTTCAAAACGGTACCTGTGTTGGTGACCTTTTGCAACTTCTTTCTGACATCTCGGTGAGTCAAAATCAAACCTATACTGTAGGTTTTGATGGTCATGATGCATCTCGGCATAAGAGCAGACTTAGCTTTTATGCGGTTTGGATAGTATATCTGCCGATGTAGGTGGGAACTTGAATCCGCGCTTGTGGTTGCTTCTTCGTTCTTTCGTCGACATCAGGTCATGCATGTTTCCATGAGAACCCACTTATCCGAAGGATAACGTGGTAGCATGTAGGGACAACCGGTGTAACAACCTACTCTCAAGTAAGTAAACGTTGGGAATTGGAGAAAAATACATCCAACTTTACTTACCACCTTATAAGCCTCATCGGACACTCTTCTTCTTTCCAAGGAAATGATGAAAGAAAGCTCTTAGCTCCAACTGATAGAAATATCTGTACAAGGCACCATCATTCGATTCCCCTTTGTAGATAGACCTGGGAATTGTCTCATCACAGCTGCTGCGTACACCAGGTAAGAAGTCATGTAGAACTTCAATGTAGAAGGAGCATTAATCAACTGCTCGTGCATCTCATCACTGATTTGTTTACCCCAGTCAATATGCACCTTCTGCCTCCTTATGATCTTGATGTACTCATACATCCAATCGTGAAAGGTGGATGATTCCAGCAAAGCCTTCACTCTGCTCAGAAACGTGATCATATCCTTGACGTCATCTTTGAAGTCACTTCTCAGGAGTCCTTTCGGCCATCTAGAAACAGACGATCTAGGCTTCTTGAGCCATTGAGTATTTATCAACTGTTTGGCTTTATTGGGATCAGCATCAAAGATCTTCTGTGCTTTTGATATAGAAATGTCAATATATTTGTCCATGTGAGGAACCTTGAAGACAATGTCAAAGAAATCGGGGTCGAGTCTCAGAATCTCGTGCCCGGAAGAGTCGATCACACTTCTGCTTTCTCGGATGTAATGAGACGCAACTTGAAGAACAAACTCAGTATTGTGCGCAGCTGTGGGGAACATCACCACCAAGTGGAGATTGTTGTGTACAATTGCTCTCATTGAATCAGGGAGAGGCTTTGTCTCTGTCGACTTTGCGAAGTCAACCAAGTCTTGATGGCCAACTTCTGTATCCTTTATTTCTTCAACTTTTGAAATCACCATAGTTGGCGGATAGACGCCTTGATATTTGTACTTCATCTTGCTTCTTGCTTTCGAAGAAGGAGGCTTCGTAGCAGTCATCAAAAGAAACTAGAACACTGAGCACTCTTGACTTGACGATCTCTGAGAGTAGATTGCAATCGGTCTAGCCAAAACAAACACCAATTGTTAGGGAACATAGGAAAGCGTGAAATGAGCACAAGGGTGGAAAAGCATGGAGCGGATGGCGAGGCACGCAAAACGATGCATGAATGCGGAAAAACGAGGCTCAGGAATGCACTGGTCAAAAATGAAGTTCGTTTGGAAGAGATTGGAAAAAGTCAGAAAAAAGTGTAAGGGTGCTAAAATTCAGCGCCCTTACATTCTGAGAAAATTGCTTTTAGTGTAAGGGCGCCAAATTTTAGCGCCCTTACACTTTCCAGTGTTAGGCAGTTTTGAGGTATCTTCAAAATGTCATAGCACGGAAATTTAGCGCTTTTGCAATTCTGGCAATTCTTGAAGATGTAAATGCAGGAAGGAACGGCGAAGGCGCTTTGACAGATGCAATGTTTGTAGAATGAAAGCTTTCAAAATCATCTCCATACTATCACATTTGCATTCAAAGGTGTTAGGAATTCTTTTTCACAATGGCGAATCTTTTCAAGTTTTACCAAAACGAATGAAGAACTTCTGAGATAGATATCTCAACACAATCACATCGGGTAGATAGAAGTTCCTAAGGGAAATTGCGTACAAAGGAGAAAGGTAGAAAGAAACGTGTATGGAGAATAAGAATGGGACGCGTAGGGAAACAAAGAAACGCGAATGCAGAACAATACGCGTTTGGAGAAAACAAAGAAAGGAATGCGTAGGGTTAGCAAAGGCTCACCAATGTTCTTGCAATGAAAGCAAACAATGAAAGGCAAATGCGAAGGAAAAGAAGGACGCATCCAAAACAAATGAAGGAGGATCCCATTGCGTAAAGAGAAGAAAAACGTGAATGGAGAACAACAAAAACGAGTGTAATGAAAAACGTGAAAGTAAGAAACAAAAACGCGTATGCTAATAATGAACATATACAAATGAAAAGACAAAGCTAAATGGAAAACCTTACCAGGGCAAAACGCGAATCTTGCTGAAGAAGCGAATGGCGAAAATCCTCAAAACGCGAATTTGCAGTTGAAGAGCAAACGCACAGCAAGAGGAGAGGAAAAAATGAAATAAAATAAAAACAACCAAAGTGGCGAATTCATCCACTTAGATGAAAATGAAAATTGAAAACCTAACTCAAGTCGTGCAATAAATTTAGGCACGAAAAGTGGCACGATTGACGAAAAACGAGAAAACATGAAGAAACGTGCCAGAAGCTCAAAAAACGTTTAAGTGTCGAGGAAAAATGTAATGGCGCTAAATTTTAGCGCCCTTGCATTTTTTGGAATTTCACTGCATGCAGGGGCGCTAAATTTTAGCGCCCTTACATTTCCATACTTAGTCAAATTTTTGGAATTTCCCTGCAGGAGCGCACTTTTTCAGTGCTACTGCATCTTTCGCAAATTGCAAAATACGAACAGTGAAACGTCGCGAAAGATCTCGTTTCGAAGGTCTTTGCGAGCGAACAAGGGAATGCTCGAATTGACTATTCGAGACTTGGGAACGCATTTCGAGGTGGCTTGAAAATCACTCCGTTATGCGTACTTGAACTTCACGAATCCTAGGAAACGGACAAGTTTCGTAGGGGGGTTATCCGTGGAACGAGCGCTGCTAGATTCCGTGATAACACCCACCCATAAAGAACATCTTTTAAAACAACTTAAAGTGAAGTAGCTAGGCCAAGGGGGAAGTCAATGTTAAAATATAACTTTAAAACATGACTTAATTAAAATAATTCGACTTATCTCTCCAATTGTGCCCCAAAGCTCAAAAATGAGTAAACCAACTGATCAGTTTGAAATGGAAAGCCACCCGTGCCGAAACCAACAGGTTCACTGCCAGAAATAGAATTTACTAAAAATAGTAAATTCCTAAAGATGCTCAGAATGCCCAGAAGAACATATCACTGCGAAGCTCTCTGAAAACCCAGAAATAATCCGCCATTGAATCAACCAACCTCAAACAAGAGCATCCTTCAAAACAAGAAACCTTAATTTTACCTTCCGAGTAGCCTACGAGTCTCTGGAATAGGCCAACGGTCACTGGAAAGATCATGCTTGAGAAGGGGACATTACAGCACCACCGGACCGTCTATAAAACCAAGGAGGATGCCAAGAGATTGTATGATAGCCAGTCTGAATTGTGAGCCACAAATATTAATAAGTCATGGCTGGAGAAGCTTAGACCATCCACAAAGAAGATGCCTAAGAGGCTACGTCGGACAAATTTTAAGGAGGATTATGGAGATATCATTCTGATTCTGGACAGGATAGCTGGATATCCACAGGGCCCATATTTTGAGACGTGGATGTATTATTTTATCGATGAAGTCGCTTTCGGCGTAAAGATGTTCAACTGGGCTCGGATGATTAGTGATAGTCTCCATGAGCAGTTAGTCAATCTAGAGAAGACCAAGTCTTTCCACATGAGCTCATATGTCGTCTATTTGTTGGCCAGAATGTACAGATATTCAGGACTTATATGCAAAGGCAAAGTCGTAAGTGCTGAAAACGAGCTCAAGTCTTATGACTGCTACCCGCAACTTCAACTTAGGGAGAAGCCTCAGAATACTTCAAGGAGGATCGCACCAGAGGCTGAGTCATGAAGCCAAGAGTTTGATTAGTAAATATGGATCCTGGTTATCCAGTTTCCAAAGTTTACGTATATAAGGATTCAGGGGTTCACTGTAAGTCCTTATAGGCTTCCTATTTATCCTATTAATCAGATGGTTTTGTTGGAAGTCCAGAGATAGCTGGAGACCTATCAGAGCATCCAGAGGCCAAAGCAGAAGGTGGCTATTACTTTCCCATTCTTTATTGGGAATATGTTGGAGTCCTGTCCGTCAGCACAAGCAGCCGAGAGCGCCAGGCTAGAAATTCAATGGTACCCATTCACAACTTATCGATCTAGGGCCAATTTTGACCCTCATCATCACATTTGGACTATGGATGGGAAAAGATATAAACACAGAGTAGACCTGGAGGACTTCTGGGTGAATGCTGCTGACGATTATGAAGTCAGGAGAAGGTTATGGTCTAGAGTGCCAGTGGATTTAATGAGAGCAACCGAGCTTTTCCGGGTGCCCGATCAGTTGTAGGACAATGGAAAATATGTCCAGCCATGCTTCGATGAGAGCTGGCCTCTTCTTGTCGTGAAGTGGTTAGAGCCCAAGCATTCAGATTTGGCTACGTTGATGAGGCTAGTGATTAAGTATTCTCAATGGTGGTTCGACCGACAAGTCCAGGAGTTGAGGCAAAAAAGAATGACGCTCACATATGATTTGCTGAGCGAGACAGAGTCATACTCCTCCAATGCCAACACATCCCACAATGATGATTTGGTTGATATTGCTGAGAATAGGAAAGAAGTGATTGCAAACATAGAGCCTGCTCAAAAGAGACAGAGGATGGAGCCATCTCGTTCCGCAGCATCTAGAAACATTGATGAGCTAGTAGCCATTGCAGACGAATCCTTGGTTGAGATGATGAGACCTACAATTTAGGAGAAGAACAATGAGCCAATCTAGTTGGATGACGATGAGCCCCCATCTCCTACGGGCACAGAAGTACTGGGTTCGGAAGATGAAATGGATGTCCAAAATGATGAATTCCAAGAGGGGATGATTTCCGCTCTCAAAGAAGTTTTGGACGTACCAAGTGCAGAAAATGTTCAGGAGGAAGATAGTATTGAGCAGCCTACCATTCCTAACTGGCTGAAGGAGAGGATGAAAATTCAAGCACCAGTTGAGACCCAAGAAGAGGATGATACTACGGATTTCTTGGTGAGGTTGGAACAAGTTGCTACTAAGAAACCTGCCAAGAAGTTTTCCACAATTCAGAGGGACGAAGCTGGCGGCCGTTCCATACAAATCGCAGTACCAATAGTTGATAAAGCACAAGATGAAATCACTCCCTAGGAATACGCCATAACCACTATAGACCTTGGCCCAACAACAAAAGGCCAGGAGGTAGAAGAATTGGATAACTCCGTCTCAACTATCAAGGCGAGATTGGAAATGGAAGTGGTGAAAAAGAAAGAGTACAAAAGGGAGGTCGAGCGCTTGAAGGAGTATATACGGCATCTGACCCAACCACTCAATTAGGGTGATGCAGTAGCTCCTCCTCTTCTCAATTCCTCATAGGAGATGGCCAAGGATGTGGAAGAAGGGATGGTCATGGCCAAAGAGGCTCAGGAATGGATGACAAGCAAGGGCATGAAAGCGGCTTTGTTCATGGAGATATTGGCGCTTGCTTACGGACATACTTCCTCATTCCTTTCCAGATTGGCCATCATGGCGGAAACTTGGGACAACCTCCCGGATATTCAGGAGAGGCTCATTCCATGCCTCAAAGTACTGAAGGGCGACCCAAAAGAAGAATTGGTCGAGGGAAAGGTGATTGTTGTGGGAGCTGCTTATGACTTTCGTCATTGGTTTTGGGCATTAACAATGCGGAGCGAGGTTTTGGACAAGGCAAAGGTTGATGGGCTCAGAATTGAAGAGTAGGTCAAAGAAATTCAGGGGAAGATTTACCTCATAGCTGCGGATGTATTTGACAGACATATTGTCAGAGAAAACGACATGCAACTGGAAAGGTTGAAGCATAAGGTTCTGGAAGTTTTCTTCTCTACTATAGGACCAATTCTGAGGCATGACTTCACAAAAGTGGCGAACCTCTTGTCCATCCAAGTTGATTTCGTGAAACAGGAAACGGATTGGGAGAACACCTTCGCCAGATGTGTTGAGGATTTAGACGAGCTTGAATTCAGGATAAGCATGCTGCCGCCAGTCACGATGGAGGAAGTCATCACGATCGTGTCTAGATTCGTCGAGCATAATGCTACCTAGGAGGATAGGAATGCCTTCCCTTGAAGATAGCTCCAACTCCCACCTCACTGCTTGTTTATTGGTTGTTTACTGATGTTATTTCAGGAAACCCTAATTAGGGTTGAGTTGTATTAATCTTGGATGTTGATGTTGTTTTAATCTTGGCTTTTCATTTGATTTTGAAAACTCTATATAAACTTGTGATCTCTCATTTTCATTTGTGTGGAGACTGTATATGAAATTGTTGCGTTAGACTATTTCCGATAATAAAAGCTCTTATGCATGATTTGCTTTGAATCACTTTTATTGTCAAGTAGTGTGCAAGGTTGCATAACTGCATCAACCATAGATTAAAATTAGATAGAACATTAGATTACAATTAAAATAGAATTTGCTTTGAATGTTTGTTAAATGAATGCAAGATTTGATCGTATAGATTAATGGTGAAATATTGCTCATACTTTCTTCGGATGGATGATTTCATTTGATGCGTAAAGATAGCCTGAGCTTGTGATTGTGGATGCTTAACGTCGGTCTTATTCGAGGCATGAAAATTATAATCACACCCTTTGAAGATTGCACCCACTTTGTGTAGTTGTCCCAGGGAGGCAAAACAAAGCATGGTTACTCATTTCACCTGATCCTTACTGTCTCTTGAATTCCTAGGGGTAGATTAGAATCTCTAAACCCATATCCTTTTTTCCCTTTTTTGAGATCCAAACTGAAAGTCTCAACCGAAGAAGCCTTTAATGATAAATCTATCTAAGTCCCGAACTTGTGAGAAATTCCTTAACATAAGTCCCTTTGTGTATTACTAACATATCACAATGCCCATTGAGCTTATCCACATGTCATGACCTGACGAAAGAAACCTTGGAGTCGCCATATGATCTTCTCGCAATCTTAGCATACGCGGTGACTTTGTTCAAGAGAGGATAGAGTGTCTTTGGACATTTTATTTTGTGTGTTCAGTGTAGTACCATCACTCTTTGGTTCCTCATTTGATGAGCTCTCTTCCTCACTACTCTCCAAATCAGATTGTTGATCTGATTTTTCTGATGTAGATTCATCAACAGAAAAATACTCTATTTGCTTAGATTTTTCCTTCACACTGCATTTGTGAGATGGGTCCAAGGTTCCCTACAATGGAAGCACAACTTCTTCCTCCGAAGGTCATTAAGCTACTCATAGTCCAATCTATTGGACTCATCACATGGCTAATGTGGTTCTCTATGAAATGGTTTCTTATCCTTATCCTTCTTATGAGGGAAACTCTTAGACTGTAATTTGTTTCTAAGAGTAGAAGTCTCCATATCTCTAGCCTTCTTGATGGCTTCCTATAATGAATATGGATTGAGGGCCTTAATCAAACCTCGCAAAGGATCTAAAATAGCATCCATGAAAATAACAATGAACCTCCTCTCTGAAATATCTATGACCAACACCGAAAGTCTCTAGAAATCAGCCACATATGTCTCTACTGAACCCCATTGTTTGAGCTGAGCCAACTCCTTAAATTGCAACTCATGATCCATCCTGTCAAATCTCTCAATCAACCTCTCTGTGAACTTAGAATATGAGTCAATTTGGTCATGACCCAAGGTGGTCATGCCATGGTGCCACCACTCGTGAGAACTACCATCCAAATGTATAGCTGCATATTTGAGGGCCTCATTCTCTTGCATTGGGTTGAGTTGGAAATATGTGTAACTTTTGAACCCATTCTCTAGCTATAGTCTTCTTGGAACTATTGAAGTATGGAATGGATAGCTTTACCATTTTTCTTTGCAAATCTTGGTGATGCTATCTACCACCCCTATGCGGTCCATGTAATCACGAAGACATCTCAGCCTGAAACTCTAATCTTGAATCCCTCCAATCCTATAAAATGTGATCCTATAGCTCCTATTGGGTGGGCTCTACCTCAACTCAAGGACTAACCCTCTATGGGAAATTAAGCATTAAGATCCTAGAATTTGTTGTTCTAATTCGTACCTCTATCACTCACTAAACCTTCCCTATTACCATTATTCCTTTCGTGCCCTTGGTTACCATCATTGTGACCCCCATTATTACCACCATTGTTTCCTGCATTGCTCCCTAGATTGTTGTTGTTGTTTTCAAGCATTTGTTGGTTCATTAAGGCCACCATTTGTGTGCTAAACTCTATTGCAACTCACACTTCCCTCTAACTAAGTCATTTAGCATTTCCCTAGTGCTAGGTTCTTGTTGCTTTTTGTCACCTATTTCAATGCTTGCAAAGGGGTCTAACTTTGGTTGACTCTCAAGGCTAGTATTAGATCTGTTCCTTCTCAAATTGTAATGGTGTGTATAGGGTGGTTGCATTACTCAAATAGCTGTCATAACCCTGATTTCTTCAAAACCCTCCAGGATGGCAAGATACACTGCTCTAATACAACTATAACATACACCCCTTATTTTGTCCTTGATTTTTTTTTTTCTTTTGATGACTGAATAGAGGAAGAAGACGAAAAATGTAGGTGGTATTTCTTTTAACAATAACGAACAGAAATAAAGCAGTTTGCAATAGTTAAATAACTCAAGTTTTACACAATATTCAGAAATGCAAATAGCAGAAATTTTCAGATTTAATTTCTAATTTGAAAATACAATATTTTTGAAAAGTAAGAGCAACTCAAATCATTAAATTGCATTACATATCTATTTCAAACATACCCAAATATTGTGATTGACTTTGATAATTTTTGTACATGAAATCAGCCCCTACAAGCTCCAAAAATGAGACACCACAGCCAACAATAAATGTTTTTTGTGGATGAAACTGTGATACCCAACAACAATCACCCTAGGTGCCTCCAAATCCTCAAGAATCTGCTCAAAAACTAAGTCGATCGGCTCACAAAATCCCACGGCCCAGCCAAGATGGTACGACCAGCTAGGGAGATGCTATGGCCAGCTTTGGGAGGTTAAAAGAGTAACAAATGTATCACAAAACTCCTCCAATCTGCCGCTATAAGTCTGATATGCAATAGCCTCCTTCAAACAAAATAATAAGTTCACAAATATGCTCAGTTGTGATCTTGGAATGCAATCACCAAGTAATCCTCCAGATTGTGTCTTTCAACAACGTGGAGAATGTTGTCTGTAAGGGGTTTCGTCCTCACAAACCAAGAAGAAAAAGAACCAGCTCTTCCAACAAGAAAAAAACCAAATATCAAGTCATGCATGAATGAGAAATGAGCTCCAATTTTTCTTTTTCTATCCTTCCTCAAAACCCATGCCCCAAATTGCATTAAATGCACTTTATTTAAATTTTAAAGGTTTCTTTATTTTTCCCAAGTGGAGCGTCCAACTTAGGGAGTACTTTATTAAATTTAAAAATCCTCATGTCTCCAAAAAGTACCCCTTCATAAAGTCACTTTATAAAATTAAATAACGATAAAGTGAAATATTTAATTTAACTTTATAAAGTATCGTTATTTAAAAATAAAATCCTGGACCATAGTAAATATTTGGATGCCAACATTAAATGTGTCCACCTAAATAGCTAAAAATAGAAATACTAACAACTGACCTAGTCGATGCCCAAAGCTGACTTACTAAAAATAGTAAGTATAGAAGAAAACATCCAAAACCACCCTAGAAAGTGGTATTCCACACAACATAACCTCCTGAGCTCATATAAACACTTGACACTACCAACTATTGGAACCGACTCCAAGGATTCCCTAACCCTAACACATTAGCCTACAAGAATCTACTGAATAGGCTAACTATCCACCTTACTAACTGCTTAGGAAGGGAACATTACAGAAAATTACATAAAATTCTACTCACAAGCTGTCGTATTTTTGTAAGGAAGGTAGATCAAGTAATATGGAGGTTGCTGAAGTGAAACCAACCATATGGCTATGGCTGCAAATGATTTTTTACATGTACGAATTGCTGTATGGATCAGATCTACTACTGGAAGGAAATTTGTTGTTGTTTGTCTATTGTATGTTGCTAATAAATTAGTTTTCTGTTGCTAACTACTGCTATATGACTTCCAGAGGATAGGTATGTTGGCTACTTTTTGTTGTACAGCCACTGGAAAATAAGTGCAACAGTAGTCAAGGGTAGCCATAGGCCTGAAAATGATGACCACACTCAGATCTAGCTAGCATGTGATGATATCTTGTTTATAGCAGCCTGGATTTAACTTGATTTGGCTTGAAAAATGTTGTATGATGATAAGATGATGGTTGGAATATGTCCAAAAACTCCCTTGCAATCACTAATGATGGAATGAACTTGATTTTCCTGCAAGTATGGACTAACTGATCCCTTCATAAACTGAAATCTTTACCAAATTCACAATGACCAGCACAATTGTGACCCCTAGATGGAATCACATCTCATGGACAAGAGGGTATTCATCCTCAAATCCAAATATGCAAACCATGAGGGTCTTCATCCTATGGATCTCCCGTGCCAAGGGTTTTCATCCTTGAATACTTCAATCTCCAAAATGGAAGGAATAACAAAATGATAAACATAGATTATTTGCTTTGAGAAAATGACCCTTTTTTACAGTTTCCTTTTTAGGCCCTCCATTTGAATTTACTTTTTTCCTCCAAGAGTTTAAACACACTTTAAATATTACATAAGTTATATAATAATATTTAATTTGCCCTTTTGAAAATAAAGTGATTGGGCATAACACAAAATATTATTAATAAATTATTTTGGAAAGGGGAGATGACAGTGAGCTATAGTTGGTTACCACATATCCCAATAAAATCAATAGGTTAAGGGCATAGCATGAACTAAGAGAGATTCATTGGTGAGCAGCTAAAAAAGTTCTTCAATATTTGCATGGCATAGAATGTTTTAGATTGGAAAAATTTTGAAACAAAGATTTTCAACTTACTCTAGTGCAGATTACAGTAGCATTGTTGATTACATGGTTTCTATAGTAGGATATATAATACATCTTGGTTGGGCTTCAGTTTGGTATTGTAAGAAACAAGGTTCTATAGAAAAATCATTAACAGACTCATAATACATAACTGCTTGGGATGTTTCCCGAGATATTGTTTCTCTCTAGCAAGTCCTTGAGGATCTACAGGTTGCTCGGAATGGTTCTACATCTTCATATACTGATAGAATGCTATCAGAATCACCAAGCATTTAGTTCTTCACACCAAGACAAAAACACAGGTTAAGTATCACTATTTCAGAATTCTTGCAATAATAGATAGAGGTAGGTCCCATCTATTGCCCGACAGAAGATCTGATAGCAGTTATATTCAGCCATTGGCTCACATTTAATTTTAAAATCTTACGAGTCTTCTTAGTATATGTTAGCACTGTTTACTCATTGGAGTACTCACGACGTACTACAAGAGTAAACAGGAATCAATAGAACATTGACAAGTATGAACAATCATGAATGCATATTGCATAGATAAATAGTACTTCATTAATTATTCACGATAACCAAGTACAATTAGAAGTAACAAAATGTAGCATTAGAATGTAACAACGAGGTCGAGGGGCAGCACCCCTCACGGGGTCCAAGGGCAATGCTCCTAGCGCGTTCCCTGTTGCGGTACAGGGCAGGGTCGAGGGGTAGCACCCTCGCCGCCAAGACCAATTTAAGACTTTCGAAGCCATAAAGAATTGCATCGCATACATCATTTTCTTTAGTTTTCAACAAGTTCCAAATATTGCTGACTAGGCCAAAATTTAGGGATTTTGGCATGTTTAACCATATGATTTGTATGTTCTTACTCTTTTCTATTGTTAGTTTGTTGTTGGTTCCATACCCACAGTTTTTCTCTTTGTACCTTACACCGTACGATCTCCCGACATCCGCACTTTGTACAGTACTCCTTTCTTTGTATGGTTTCTACCCTTCACTTCCATGTATGATTTCAGCCGTACGATGTATGGCATTCGCCATACGCTGTTGAACTTTCATACGTCTCTGTTTTTTTCGTACTTGTGTTCTACAAATTCATATGGCCTTTTTAATGTGCACTCTTTTGTCTGAACTTCGTATAATCTTCTCCAAATAGCGTACGACCTCCTTTAGATACCGTATGGCCTTATGAGATCTTGCAAACTTTTTCTTCGGATGGCATACAGATTTCTACACAAGATCCTTCTAGTGTGCGATGGAAAAGTTTCTTCTAACCTGTACCATGTTGTTTCCCTCCTGTTGTACCATAGCAAACTATATGTTGGTTGCTTGGCTATACTATCTAACCCGTACGAGGTCTTGAAGTTTCTTGTGCCGTACTCTTATTTGCTTCTTAGGTCATACGGTATGAATTTTTTTCCTCTTCAATCTGCAAGCTTCTTCAATTTGTATAGTGGTTTTATTTGCCTTTCGACTTTTTCCTCTCCTTCAGGCGACTTGTATTTGTTCACTTGGTATGTTTTCTTCTTGCATACTACTCTATGCCTCTTCGTGCCATCTTATTATTTGTCTTCTGCAATTTCTAAATGATCTTTCTTCTCTATATATTGTCCATCTTATACCATCTTCCAAAGTAATTCGCTGCATAAGGTTCCAACCATTTTGTCGCTCTATGTTCTTTTCTTTTGTTTCGCTAAACATTTCCCTTGCGTTGTCTTCCACTTCGTACGACGTACCTCCTTTCCCGTACATGATGGCGTTTACTTCAGAAGGGCGTATGACACCCCCTTGAACTCTTGGCATTTTCCCTTTATGTCCGTACGACGAGTTTGTCTTCACTCTATGCAATGTGGTTTTTCTTTTACTTGGTCGAAAGTCGTATTTGTCTCTTTGTCGTCCGACTTTCCATATGTTTTTTAATTTAATATACTTCACTTTAATAAATATTTTAATATTTCCTTCTTTTTTGAAATTTTTAACTTTTCTTCTTTATTTTAATTTTCTCTTCTTCTCCTTCATTTTGCTCCAATTTTTTCTTTCTCCATCCTTCCATTTCACTTTTTCCATTTTTTGAATTTTTTAACTCTTCCACTTTATTTTTTTCATTTTAATTCTAACTTCCAATTTTTCTTTTATTTTTTCAATTTTTTCATCTTTTAACTCCATTATTTTCTCCTTATCTATTTTTTCACTTTTTTCATTTTTTGGCTCCAACACAATTTTTTCACCTCGTACTTGTTTGGACTTGTGGGCTAGTGTATCGCCCAATTCTGATACTCTTTCTTTGTACTCCCCGTACATGGATGGCTGGACATAACCACCTCTTCTTCTCCTTCTTTGTACTCATCATACTCGGTTGGAAATGTCTGGCAAGACATGCCCTTCTCCTCTTCTTTTTGGGTTTCTCCGATCTGTAGCATGTTACACTCTTGGTGGAACATCTTGTAATCCTCCATTTGCTAGTGAAACAGCCTGTTTAGTGAGCTTGTCTCATCCTCCAAGCAACTCTCGAGTTCGAGTACGCCATCAGCTTTCGGTTCCATCGCCTACCTTCCTTCATTGACATCCAAGTCACCTCCGTCAGATTCTAATCCGAATGAAGCCAATTCTTCACTTACGACCTGGTTCTTCAAGTCAATGGCATACTTCCGCCCTTTGTTCTCAATCGAGAGTGTGTTCCTCTTACAATTATGATTTTCCTTGGCAGCCATCTGCCATTCTCTCCCAAGTAGTGCATCGTACGCTTTCCTCTATAATGGGATGACAACAAAATTTAGCAAAAATGGTTGTGTCCCGATCGTCACCTTCTGTGCCATCAGCGTTCCTAGAGGTTTGATGTCATGCTGTTGGCTTCTCGAGACTCTTCCATATGTCTTCGGGTAGTACGTTGACTCCCGATCCTCCATCCACGATAGTATTTGTCAAAATATTCCCTCCAATCTCCATCTGAATGACTGTTGGCATCTTCCTGATGTTTGTCATCAACAGTATTGGGTCAATTGTTTGTTCATCGTACGGTGGCAGTTCTGGTACCAATTCTTGCCTTCAATCCTCCAATCACGGTTGCTTTCCATCCCCGACAACGTTTGTGATTTCTAGTCCCAACTGCAGCATAGTCTAGAGAAGGTCAGTCACCTTTATAGTTACGGTGGTCTGCAATACCTATCGTACGATGTTTTCTGCCTCCGACCACCAGGAAGTCCTTGGGTTCTCTAGAGGAATTTTGGATTCTTTCGCCATAGAAAATTCCACTTCTTTTGCTTCCTTCATCCTTTGTTTCTTCGTACGTGGATCTGTGTAGGTGGCTTTCTTCGTTTGCGCTCTGGTGATCGCCAATACCTCTTGCTCCACCACGTCCAACATGTGGATACCTTTCTATCTAGGGCATTGTCTTCATGATCACCTGGCCCACACCACTTGCATAGTCTTCCCCCCCGAACCTTGACTGTTCTAGCATTCCCTGGTGAAGTAGCCCCATTTGTTGCACTTCCAGCATTGTATCATGGGCCTTCCTTTACCATTGTACTGTATCTTGTTTCTCGGACTTTTGTTGCTTCGGTAACCTCCAGGGGATGCATTGCTATTGTATTGGGGCTTTGATGGTGTGTTCAGCAGTGTTGACCATTCTCCTTGAGTGAAGAGCACTTGCGTACCCCTTGCTCTCAGATTGTATGGGAATTCCTTTATGGAATATCCCATCACTTGGAAGATATCGCAGAACAACTTCTTCGGACAATTGGCTTTTGTGTGACCTTCCCCATTACAATCTGTACACCATAGTTATCTGGCTTCCTTCATACTCTCCTTGTCGGCCTTTAATTATTTCATCATGTCCTTCCTGAGTGCTTGCACAATTTTGGACTCACTGTCGCTGTTGTCGTCCGTACTCTCCTTGTCGTCTGTCTTCCTTTTCCCTCGGGAGGATGTTTTATGTTCACTCTCTACATCCATCGCTCGATTGTATGCTTCAGTGTATGACAATGGAGACACGACTTTCATTTTCTTTCTCAACAACGAGAGCAACCCTTCAATGAACCAATGCTTCTTTAGCCCCTCGGATGGCTGGGTCTCTAGTATTCCCAACAATTCTTTGAGTCTTCGATTATAGATTCGTACATTCTCATGCTTCCCTTGCTTTGTACTGTAGATCTCTATCACAATTTCACTATCATCCCTCAGAAGTTTGAATTCATCTTGGAATTCCTTCTTGAGTAATCTCCATGATGCCCTATTTGCTTGGTCTAGTTTTGTATACCAATCGATGGCACTATCTCTCAGTGTTGCTAGAAATGCTTTCAGCCAATAGTCTGTATCATCCTGTTCATTGGCTATCTAGATCGTTTCACATGTCTTGCAGTGCCATATTGGATCTTCTGACCCGTTCCCCATAAATTTTGGCAGCTTTTGCCTCTCGGCTAGCAAAGTCACCATCCTTCCCCGATGCCCTCATTGTGTGTTGGACTTGACTGGACTAGTTCTCTTGCTACGTCTCTGTGCATCACTTGCACTCTCGGCCATGTACGAGTCTCCCCCGCTTCCTCCGTCAGCGTCCTTTACACCTAGAGTTTCTCAAGGTTCATTTTGGTACTCCCTTTGCCCTGGGGTCTTGGGCTCAAATCTTCCAATCCTCAACTCTTCGTCGTTGTCCAATATGGACAACCCTCGAATGCGTCGGATACTATTGTCGAACTCTTCAATTAATTCATTTTCATTGTCATAAATTTTGTATCTTTCTCTGTACGATGTACTAAAGGGTCCTTCGTCCCTTTCCTCGACCAGACTTTGGTGTGCTCTTATGATAGATCGGTCTATAGCATCTAGGTTTTGGTGTGCTCTTGTAATGGATTTCTTTGTCAAGTTCCTTTAGCCTTTGTCGTCTATTTTTTTGCTCCTGTAGCTTGAGTGATTGTCGAACCTTCTCTTCCTGAGTTTTGTGCCTGACTGGTACTCGGTTCTTATCTTTGTTAGACTATACGAACATTAAAGGTTGGTCACGCGATCATTAGTTGCTAGGAGTACATCTCTGGCTGGTATCCCGTTCTTCCTCTTCTTGCTTGGTTCTCTCCTTGTATCACTAGAGTATCTGTTGCCTTCGGCGTTCTTGGTCACTCTCCACCCGAAGATCCTGCAAGATGATGAAGTGGCAGGCCAGCAGCCTTGGCAAACGATTGAGGAGATGGTCAACCTCGCCGTTCACTTGCAATCTGTCCCAGATGACTAACTAAGGTATCTCTCGCCTGAGAGCTTCCCTTCGTACGTGGTCCCTTAACGATATATCCCATAGGTTCACCAAACCTGTGTCAAATTGTCTTCCCATTCTTTGTTTGTTTGGACAGGCTCTTGCGTTGGTCGATTCATTATGACATCTTACAACCGGGTGATTTTCCTAGGTACACTAAGGCAATGGCACCAAATGCTTACTCACTGGAGTACTCACGACGTACTGCGAAAGTAAATGAGATTCAACCGAACATAGACAAGTATGAACAATCATGAATGCATATTGCATAGCAAAATAGTACTTCATTTATTATTCACGGTAACCAAGTACAATTAGCTGTACTAGAATGTAACATTAGAATGTAACATGTAACATAATATCATAAGTACCCCCATAATGTTGCCTGACTACTGACTCAAGTACAAATAGCCACTGGCAATGGTTGAGGAACCAATTGTCACGACGCTTCATGAAAACAACTAATCACTCATTGGGGAATAAATCTTCCCGAAACAATATGTACAAAGGTATATGAAATATTATAAACTAACTATAGTCTTATTTAAATATAATTAACTACGACCGACTATGACCGACTACGACTGACGACCGACTATGACTGACTACAAGCACTAAGGCTTTGGATGTTTGGTTCAAGGCGGGGTTATGTAAGTATTATGATCCAAAGTAGTAGCTTTACAAAATTAAAAGTCTTATTTAAATGTTCAAGCATGCTTCTTTATAAGAGACATCCTTACACATTAAATTAGATTTTATCCCAGGATTAGAATTAGAAGGTGAATCTCTTGGATTGTTTCTCATTTGAGGTTTTATTTGAACCTTCATTTGATGAGGATTAACAAAACAGAATATATATTATAGACACCATCAAGATTGTAAATATTTATTTGGATTAATAAAACAGTCTTGCCAACTCAGGCTCAGAAGACCTTCTCTGAAGTCTTGAGATATTAAGGAGGTGGAGCTACCACACACAGTTTGACTGCTAGAATTTCAACAAGGTGGCATGTATATCTGCTTGACCACACGCTTGCTTTATCTACATATGTATTCTACAACTATATCTTGTCTTAATATCAATGATCTATATTGTTTTTTTAAACAGTATTCAGACTCCATGCATTGATTGTCCCATATGAACTTGTTTCATTTTGTCTGCTACCTTGCAAGTGTGTAATACTTAATCCATATATATCCTCAATAAAATTTCTATATAGTATAAAGAAAGAAAACTTACAATATAAGAAGACTTGGTATTGACCATATTTCAGGAGGAAGTTCGCCTGACAAGTTATTATTATCCAATAAGCTGCAAAAGAATTTAAACATTCCAGTTTCAACCATAACATTTTAACTGCAATTAATAATTACTGAACAAATACAAGTGGTAGATAATAATTATATTAAATCATTAATTAAGAATTTAAGGTTATCTTCTTAAACAACTTGAACACAAAAATGTCAGATTAACAATTATTGCTAATTTTACATCAACTAAATTATAATGCTCATAACTCACAGGTGAACCAATTTTGGAAGTCTGGCAAACTCTTTTGGTATCTGACCGCTAATTGAATTGTTATTCATGTGGCTGTGATCATAAGACATGTTCAAATTAGAGAAATTATACTATTCTGGAAGGCTTTCATCTTTAATGCGCATCATGTTCACCTTTCTTTAAAAATCAGTAGTTCGGAACTGAAAGAAATGCTTATTTGAATAGTTTTCCACAAAGAATTTCAACATTAAAAACTTGATCACAACCATGAAGAGCTTACAAATGCTTTGTTGTATTCAGATTAGCAAAGGAAACTGGCAGGGGCCCTGATATGTTGTTCTGATCAATTTGTATTCTGTCCAACTTGGGAAGAAAACCAATCTCTTCTGGCAATGAACCTGATATACGGTTGCCATTGAGGAGCCTAAAAATAGCACAGGAAAACTCAGATTTAAAAGCATTTATCATGAGGGAAAAGATTCTACTACAAAAAATTGACAACATTTTTCAACACATATAATGGTTATCTTTTCAGTCCCTTGGGAACCATAGAAATTGTAGTTTATAACTTTATCCAGAAAGATTAGGTTAGACTACATATAATTCAACATTCAGACCTATGGAAATGACATATTGCTCCAGATATGGAAATTAAGGTGAAAAATCACTCTTAATGCTCAGTCTTTAATGGTCTATAAATTATATTTTGATTCAAATAGGTTGCTGCAATGATTGGCAAGGCATGTGTCAATATACAAAATGCTTACTAATTGTAAGAAAAAGTTCCTAACAATCTTATATAAAACCATCTTGCATTGACATAACTTTACACACAATAGATCATGTCTAGGAGATTAATAGATAGACAATGTACAGATTTCATATTCAAGATTGTTATGGCTTCTCATTAAAAAATAGGAAATATTAATCTATTAAACTTTAAAGTAAACAGATAAGCTTGTTAGGAATCAAAATCATAATCACAAAATCTAGGAAGTGTTTTAAAGAGATTAAAAGATGTAATAATATTACAAACGTTTTAATAAAATAGAAGAAAGAAAGGGAAAAAGTAAAAACTTAGGACTACATTTTTCAGCTTTGATTTCTTTTGACAATATATTTCCTTGATTGTGTACAAACACCCAAAATGGATCGCCAAGAAAGCTATTTCTTAGTTTCAGAATGCCTCATATGTGTAACGATTTAGATAGAAGAAAGATAGAACTTGAAGATTTCTATTTCGCGCACCAGGCTTTTGGAAACAACAAATTCCCACTATTACCTAGAGTCACATGACTAGGACATGGGAATGAATCAGCAAGCTGAAGTTCATGAATTGAATTGACACTAGAAAGTAACCTATTAATCATAAAATGCACATGATATAAAAATAATAATTCATCAAAAAACACAAAATAACTTGGTACTAACTACAAAATTTAGACCTTGCCAACACATTTTAGGAGGGCTTTTCTAATGGAAGTGGCAGAGGAAGTGAGCAGGAAAGTTTTTGAAATTTTGAACCAAGAATCTCTAGAAGTGAAGTGAGATGCAAATTCCAAGCAAGACAATGGGTGTAAGACAACAAGACTCCTTCTAATGGAGGTGGGTAGGGGGGATCTAAACCTGCTACAAGTTTGGAAACCAAGGATGTCTGTGTGGTCCTCACATAATTTAGCCTCAATTCTTCTCATGTTCCACCAAGATCCTTTTGCACGAGCCTCTCAGAATTGAGCTCTTCAATGCAAGGAGAAAGGTTCTTGTTTGAATCCCTTTGTTTCCCTCATCTCAAATCCTAAACGAGGTGAGTATTGTATTCAAATTCCTAATGTGTTTTTCTATTAGGGGGTTTCAAAAATGGAATTATCCTTGATCAGAAAATTCATTGGACCCCAGCCTATTGTGGATTCATTGAGATCTTGGGCAAAGAATTATTGGTCATTTGTAATGTCCCCTTTTTCGGGTTCTCTTGCTTTGCAATTGGAGCTGACTTTTTGGGTTTGTGTCAGCATGTTTAGAGCGGTAAATTGATGTTAACAGTGAGCTTTTGTGGGTTTTTTGGGTCTTTTCTAGCAGAGTTGCTATTTTTAGCTGTGGCTATTTTTAGTAAGTTCCTTTTGGGCTCCAATTTGGTTGGATTGGGAGATTGGACTCACTTACTATTTTAGTAAGTATTATTTTTAGTACTTGGTCTTGGCTCAATGCCTCCAATAGCTCAGTGTTGTACTTTCTATTTACAACAGTGGTGAGTCCTAATGGTGGTGAGACTAATGTTTGATTTATTCACTTAAGTTTTATAATGTTGTTTTATAACTTAAGTGAAGGGGGCATGGGTCATGAAGTGTACCCCTAGGCCTAGTAAGGTGATATTTCTAAAAGAGGGACAATGTTCTTCCTTGTGTGGTGCCTAGAAGGGAGGTAGTTTATCATTTTTTAAGGCTAATGTTATGCCTCATAAGGTGGGATGCCTAGTTGGGGCCTAATGTCATTTAAAAAAAAAAATGAAAAGTGAAATTTTGGAGGCAAAAAGTTGGGCGCCCCTCTTGGGGTTATTTCATGTTATTTTCAAAAAAGTGAAATGAAGGGAAATGAAATGAGAATTTCCCTAATCTGTCCCTCACTTTATAAATATGAGTTTGAACTCTCATTTGGTTAGGGCTGATTTGACAACTTAAGGAGATGTTGTTGGAATGAGCTCAGGGAGTTCTCCTTTGCTGGTTGAGGACGAAAACCCTCTTCTTGATTGCTGATTTCGATGGTGAAATATCCACCCTAGCTGGTTGGAGTGATTCTACCTCAAAAATCACCAATGTTTTCATTGTTGTAGACTTAGGGTTTCAAAGAAATAAAGATTTTTATGGTATTTTTGATGTGCAATTTTTGAAAGTGTTGTTGTTAATCTTTTTTCAGAGTTTTTGATGCTTGTTTGAAGTTTTCCCCTGGAGGGGTTGATGGGCGTGATATTTTCAGACTTAATCACTATGTTTATTGGGACCCTCTGTCATGCCCCCGAAATAATAACACTATAGTGTAAAGTATTAAAATTTAAATAAATAAATAAAATAAATAACAAAATACAAATACAAATATTAATAATTTAATATTATTATAATTATAATAATTATCATATAATATTATAAATATCAATAAAGTATATGTAAGAACTAATATAAAAATAAGAAAATATATCGTACTTTGCAAACAGCAATTTATGCAAGCAAATGATTACCCATTTAAATTTGCAGCGATTACTCAAAGCTAAGAACGGTGATACCATATGAAAAGGCAGAACTAATGTAAAACAACGATTCTATTTAAGGATAAATAAAGAGTTTAAAGGCAGCGATCATGTCTTTCTAAAAAGTCATCACTTTCCACAAAGATGCATCTCTTCACTAGGGAATAAGGATATAAAAGGAATATATTCTGAGTATGAAGAGGGTAGATTGGAATATCACAGGCATGAATAAGGCAGACTTATTCAGGAGACGTGTTGGGAAAAATCAGGGAATAAGATTGATAAAGTTTGATATGAAAAAGGAATAAGGAGAGAAATAGGAATAATTGTTGTGTATGACAGCAAATCATTAATATGGTATAATCGGATCTGGAGGAAGAAGGAATCCAGAATAAGGAAGAAGGCATTGAAAGATATCTGCCATTAGGGAAATAAATAAATAAACTCTGATAATATGATTAAATCTGCACTCAGAGCAGCAGAGATAATCAGGGAATGAAAGAATAAATAAGATATATATATATATATATATATTTGAGTATTAAGGAATATCGATCCATGGATGTAAGAAGCCTTGCCAAACTGATCCAAAATTTCTGATTTTTATGCACTGGAATTTTGTCAAACAGTTTGCTTGCAAACTGCCCAACTGCTGTTTGTGTTCTCTTTTTGTGTTTTCAATGTATTTGATTATAGCATAAATATAAAAGGCTTCTAAACAAATATTCTAATGACTGTAATAAATATGAGAATGCATTAATAAATATGAGAATGCAATGCAATGCTTCTTTTTGGATTTTCAATGACCATGGATTACTAAAAATGAATGCAAATGACACCTACAGCTAGGAGACATTCTAACAAACACTTTGCATACTAACTTAGAACAATGCAACTACAGCCAAAGGCATTACATCAAACATTTGATATGCAGCTCCAATGCTTATATTATTTGATGCCAATCTTATTACTACTGAAGATTACAATATATAGATGGTGCTACAGGTTGATCGCCTCTACAATGACAAATCAATAATGCACTTATGATGACCAAAATACAAACTGGAATAGTCTTAATCTGATTTCAGAACTAAGCTATTGACTTTACAATAATCGCCCCTTTTATGAGGTAGACGATTTTACAATACTACTATGGCAAAATGCAATGACAATAACTAAACAGAATGAAGGAACTTGGGACGTCTTAGCTGGGAAAATCTGATGATGTGCAAACATGAATCAAAACTCTTCAGAATCGTCCTTGCTGGACCTGAGTTTGTAGCACCTAATCTCCTTTGTGACCAGCAATCCCTCCTCCAATGATTTCGAATTTTTATATGCCTCCTCTTCAAAGATCGAACCACCTATCTCTGTCAAAAATTCGTCCTCTGGCTGGGACTGAAAATTGCCCCTATAGCTATCAATTTGATAAGCTAGAAGGCTGCCAACAATGTCTTCAAAATCGCCTAGAGCTAGCTGATATATTTTCTTCAATTATTTCACCAAATCGAGCTTCCATGGCTGCTGATGATTATCACAAAAAAATTTGTAGCTATCTCCTCAAATCGATTTCCTCCAAATTTGGCCCTTGGCCACAAAATTTGCATGAATGAAGAAGATTGAAATATCTCCTCTCAGCTCCAGCTAGGATTGGTATTTCACAATCGAAACCGGCACTCTAGAGTCTTAAAACCCTCGAGCGATTTGCTAAGCATTTAAGCTCACCAATAAGTATGAAAATGTCAACAACTCAAGATGCCCAAATGCAAAGCCAAAAATTCCTTATAAAGAATTCTCATCAAGTCTCCAAGAAGCTTTTAGAAAATAATAATATTTTATTCCAAGTGACTTTATAATATATTATTTTTATTGTCACTTTATTAAATTAATTAAATATAAAGTTACCTTATGATATTTATTTATTGAGATAACTTTACAAATAATTAATTTAATATCTATTCCCTTATTTCACCTTTTTGCCTTCGAGAATAAGTAAAGGCGAAAACAAACTCTTGGGTGGCTATTGAGAAGGGGACATTATAGTCCTCCTTTCCTAAAATTGCTTGTCCCCAAGCAATTGCAAACTAGGATGCTGAAGAATCTATTCACTTTCCCACGTGGCATCCTCCTCTGGCAAACCTCTCCATCTTACCAAATACTTCTTAACCACCCGATTCCTAAATCTCTTCTCCTGGGTATCAATAATCTCCTCAAGGACTAGGACCAATTGTCCCTCCTCATCCAACAGTGGAAGCTCCGATGAAGAAGTAACATGCTGCCCAATTGCCTTCTTGAGGCACGAAATATGAAATACAGTATGAATCTTGCTGCCCTCTAGCCGCTCCAACTCATAGGCTACCTCTCCAACATGCCTGATGATCTTGTATGGCCCATAAAATCGAGGTTTCAGCTCCTCCGCCCCACTCTTCTTCAAAGAAGACTGCTTATAGGGCTACAAACGAAGGTAGACCAAGTCCCCCACCTCAAAACTGCACTCAACCCTGTGTCTATTAGCATAAGTCTTTTGTTGATTTTGTGCCACTTGTAGGTTGTCCTTGAGTGCTCTAAATATATCCTGACTCTCTTGGATCCAATCCTTGGCTTTTGGGGCCCTGCTCTCGCTAAAAGCCAAATCCATAAATGATGGTGTATCATATCCATACAATGCTCAGAAAGGAGACATCCCAATAGACATATGATAAGTGGTATTATAACAATATTCCCCCAAGTGCAACCACTTAACCCATGCTCACGATTGTCCCGAAATATAGTTGTTCAAGTACCCCTCAACCCACTTATCCATAATTTGTGTCTGGCCATCTGTCTGAGGATAATAACTAGTGCTTGGAGTCAACTCTGTACTTGCCAACCTAAATAACTCCTACCAAAATGCACTCAAGAACCTGCTATCTCTATCACTGACTATGAACCTTGGAAGCCCATGCAACCTGAAAATCTCTCTGAAGAACAACTCAACTACCTGTGGTGCCCTGTACTCTATAGGAATAGCAAAGAAGTGGGCATACTTCGTCAACCAATCTACCACCACAAATATACAATCTCTTCCATGCACCTTGGGTAGACTTGTGATGAAGTCCATAGAAATGCTTTCCCACTTCCGCTTCGGAATGGGTATTGGCTGCAATAGACCAGTTGGATGTGTATGCTCGGATTTGTTCTGCTGACAAGTCTCACACTCCCTAACATGCCTCAACACATCATCCTTGAGGCCCTTCCAAGAGAACCTCTCTTTGACCTGTTTGTATGTCTTAAAATAGCCCTAATGGCCTGCTAGAGGAGTGTCATGTGAAGCCTACAGTATCCTCTCCTTCTATTAGACTCTGGCACCAAGTAGATCTTGTCCTTGTAGAAAATCACATCATCCACCATTCGGTACCTATCATCCTGAACTAGTCCATCCAACACCTCGCAAGAAAATTTATTCTTGGAGTACTCAACTAACAAGAGTGACTTCCAATCAGCGGAAATCTCTGAAAGTGAACAAGCAACGAGTCTACTAGAAAGGGCATCAGCAACAACGTTCTTCCCTTTCACATACACTATATCAAAGTCATAAGCCTATATCTTACTGACCCATTTCTGCTGCTTCTTGTTCAAGTCTTTCTGCTCCAAGAAATATCTGAGACTATTGTGGTCAGTCCTCACCACAAATTTCCCTCCAACCAAGCACTGTCTGAACTTTTCCAATGCATGCATAATGGCAAGCATCTCCTTATCATATATGGAGTAGAGTCTCTCTGGTCCCCTCAACTTGCAATTCTCAAATGCAATGGGGTGTCGATTCTACATCAATACTGCTCCAATACCTTCACCTGAAGCATCACACTCAAGAACAAAAGGCTAGGTGAAGTCTGGTAGTGCTAGGATTGGACAACTGCTCATCACCTCCTTGAGCTTGTCAAAAGCTCTTTGTGCCTCATCTGACCAACTGAATGCACCTTTCTTAGTGAGATTTGTCAAAGGTGCCCCCAACTATGAAAAGCCTCTAACAAAGCACCTGTACTAGCTGCAAAGCCCAAAGAATCCACGCAACTCAATCAATGTCCTAGGTGTAGGCCAATCAAGTATCGCCTAGATCTTCTCCTGATGAACTTGTACCCCCTGTGCACTGATCACATGACCCAAGGACAAAATCTCCTTAAGGCCAAACTCACACTTCGAGGCCTTAGCATAAAGTGACTGCTCCCCCATGATAGTCAAAATCTCATCAAGTTGTATCAAATGCTCATCCCAAGTCTTGTTGTATATGAGCAAGTCATCGAAAAACACCAAGAGGAACTTATGCAACTACTTGTTGAAGATGTGGTTTATACATGACTGAAATGTAGCAGATGTGTTTGTCAAACCAAATGGCATGACCAGAAATTCATAAAGTCCATAGTGGCATCGAAATGCAGTCTTATGTATATCTTGGTCTCTGACTCTGATCTGATGGTACCCTGGGCGAAGATCTATCTTGGAGAAATAAACTGCACCATGTAACTCATCTAAGAGCTCATCAATCTTGGGTTTTGCGTACCTTTTTTTGATGGTTTTCTTATTGAGAGCTCTGTAGTCAATACATATCTGCATTGTCCCATCCTTCTTCTTCACTAGAGCTACTGAAGAAGAAAAGGGACTGGAGCTCAGTCTAATATGTCCCATCTCAAGCAATTCCTTGATTGCTTTCTTAATCTCATCCTTAAATTTCTTTGGATGACGATAGGGAGTGGTGATGAATGGTTTGGCCCCCTCCAACTCAATGGTATGCTCATGAAATATGCCCCTTAGTTTTTTCTCAAATTTTTAACATCAAATCCAACACAATCACCAATGATTAGTGTTAGCTCAAAAGATAATTAGCTTGAAAGTAACCTTCACAAAGAATGTTCACCTGTTGGGTGAAAATTATGTAATCAACTTTTCGATAGATTACACAACTAAGACTTCAGCCACAACTATGTGAGATATAAATCTCTCCTCTCAGAAAGGGGAAACGCCCTTCTTACTGTTGACAGAAGCTATAGTAAAACAAATAAAGTAATTACACAATGTACACAATACTTACAAAGTGGGGGGGGTGTGTCACATTCATCCTTCTTTCTTTTTTCAGAGAAGATGTTTACAATGCTTCATTGTTGGAAGCTCTCAATTCACAATAACTTTAAACAATCAACAAGCAGTAATACCAATACCTCTATCTTGTCAAAGCAAAGCGTAGAGATACTAGAAGTGATTAACAATAAACAAGTAAAAGAAAAGGGAAAGCTCATGAAGGCACAAAGTCGTTATGTAGCTTTTTCAATGGTGGATTTGTGAAAGATGTATCGTTTGTTGCATTAGAAGCACAAAGTCTTCGTACATACAACAATTCCTCGAACAGCATGAACGATTACAAGCGCAAAGTCTTGTAGATCATTCAACAAAAGTATCCAAATAGCATGAACAATTACAAGCACAAAGTCTTGTAGATCATTCAAGAATAGTTAATCAAACACAAAGCATAAATCCAAATAAAGGATGTAACACAAAGTTTACATGAATTACTTGAAGTCCTTCAGATTTCAAAAACTAATCACCACCAATCTCAATCAAATTCAAGAGACAATTGATCCAACGCAAAGTCTAGTATGCAACTTCTTCCTTTATTGATTCAGATTTAGATTCACAAAACATGAACACAAAGTTTCACAATTTGTTGCAAATTGAGCAGGACTTCGTTGCAAAAACTAAAGGATAGCTAATACAATAAGAAATCTAGGAAATCAAAGGAGCAAAATTAGGAAAGTTAGGTGAGCTAATTAAGGAAAATCTCACCTAACTTTGACCAAAGTCAAAGTGTAATTTGTTTTCAAAACATACATCTCAGATTTGGTGTAATTACATTTCGAGAAATGACATTTAAGATGTCAAAAACTATTTACAAGATGCATAGGGGAAAGCATCAAAAAGTTGAACATTGGGAAATCAGGAATTTTCAAGGTTCTTTGCTTGGGCGCGGAAGTCTTCATACTTCATCTTGGTTTTCTGTGTGAACTTCTCATCTAGACCAACGGTGTAATACACAATGGTGTGAATCCTCATGATTGATCTCATGGCAGATGAGTGAACCTTCTTGCACCTATCAAGATGCGTTCTAAGGTTATCCAATGTAAGCCTTGTATCACAAATGACATCCAGAGAGGCTTCTGAAAAGTCTGTACTATCAATCAACTTCATGATGGCTTCCTTGAAGATCTGGGATAGTTTTGTGGCCGGAAGGAAGATACGATTCTCCTCAAGAAGCTGCCCTGGTAACTCTTTGATTCCTCTTTCAAGAATCACACGATGCCCTTCAACATCTTCTTGTACTTGGTGGAGATCCTCTGTAAGAGACTCAAACACATGAATACGGTGCTTCAAAGATTCTCTTACCTCTATGTATTTTCCTTTGTCGGGAATCACCCCGGCTTCCACCAATTTACTGAGCTTTGCCTGTTTCATTTGCGACGACCACAACAAGCATTTTTCCATCTCTTTGCGCTCTTGGGAAAGTGCACTCTCCTTGTCGAGCTCTATTTTGAGCTTGGCTATTAGAGTATCTTTTTCATCCACGGAAATTATAATTTGAGAACCATGTTCTATGATCTTTTTGATGAAATCATACAACACCCTACCTTTGGAGGCGAACTTCTCAGGTTTCTTGACAGTTGGGTCCTCAACACTTACTATTGTTAACGGTTGTGCATTGCTTGTAGATCCTGCAAGTCTCCTCACAACAATGGCATAATGCTCTGCCCTCTATTTGTACATATTATGAGCTTGCTCTATTTTATCTAGTCTTCTAGCGAAAATATCCAAAGTCACCTGTGCATTTGTTTTTGCACTTTCATTTGTAACTTTTCCAAGTTGGACCCTTGTCACTATGTAATCCTCCATGTTGACATCTCCTTCATGAGGTGGTATGCCAATTTCTGCATACTTATAACCAGTTTTGTCAACATTCAGCCGTGAATACACCTTTTCCTTTTTCTTCCCTTTAGCTTTTGGAGGGACTATCTCTTCAAGGTCAAGCTTTTCTGGAGAAATCATCTGCTTCTTTTTCTTTGAAACTTGAGATATCAACCAAGGGGGAAGAGAGGTGGTATGAGCTTCTAGATTAACTGTCAACTCTCTTGTCACTGTCTCTTCTGAAGTAGCAACTGGTATTGTGACAATGTGCTCAGTGTCTGTCATAACTGCTCCTGTAGTTTGCACATTGAGCTGGTCATGCATTGATTCATTCATGAACCGATTAAAATCAGTCTCTGAAGTGATATCATATGACGACAATGACAGGCTAGGAATAGATGATGGAGGGCTGGATAAAATGCTGTGATGCAGGGTTCGTACCCACAGGCCCCGAACCCGGTTCTGGTACGCACCTGGTTCGGGTTCGTCTGCGGGTACGTGCTGGGTACGCATAGGGTGCGTTCCCAACACTGTGGGTTCGCCAGGGTGCGCAAGTGTGCGCACCCTGGCGAACCCACAGTGCTAGGCACACACCCTGTGCGCACCCAGCACGCACCCAACACGAACCTGGGCGAACCTTTGATGATTGATGACTTAAATGTGCACCTCTGTGAGAAACATGAATGAGAAGTCTGATATACTTCCTCTAGGAATGCACAGGTATAGAACAGTCTAATATAATAGATTTATTTTGTAAATCAGACATCATTGATGATCATAATACTATTGTTTCTCAGTATTACCTGTCTAAAATCTTAATGTAGTTTATTGTTCTTCCTTCCTGAGTCTCAACACCATATAATAGGGTAAACAGTAATGCCAAACAGTGTTCAAGGACCTGAAATTACAATTCTAGTTGTGCTTAGTCTGCTCAGATCAGTATAAATGTAATGATCAGATTTGGGATAATCAGATTTATACATTCACTGTTTATGAAAGCATATTCTTATCATTTGCTCATGCCATGATTTAAGTTTGATAGAAATAGAATATCCAACAAACTGGTAAAACAATCGCAAAAACATCATTCATCTTGGTAGAGACTTCACATTCTCTAATTTTTCACATAAGGAAAATCAATTGAATCATGTTTCATGAACTACATTTTGTAATTTAGTAATTGTGATGATTTCCATTGGAATAGTGAACATAGACGTATATGATATCATTGCTATGGCTTATTTGAATATTTTTCAACTATCAATTGGCATTTAGTATTTATCTTTGGCATTTGGCATTGTTCAATGATCAAGTATCATACTATGAAATGATTTAGACTTTTAGTTTTACAATTCTGTATATTTCTCTTATTTTTTGTATATATATATATATATATATATATGCACACACACACACGTACCCATACGTACCCAAACCTCTAAAAAAGATTTTCACGTACCCACGTACCGGGTTCTCGTACCCGCACCCGTCCCCGAACCCGAATCGGTAACTTAGATAAAATGTCAACCATGTGTATACTTGTCATTGATGGAGTATCAAGTATGGTTGATGCTACAGGGGTAGGTGAAACACTCACTACGGGTATCACGGTGGTAGGAACAGGTGATGTAGGAATAGGTGGTGGAGGAGTGTTCGGATTCAGAGGTGTATGAGGAACATTTGAAGTTACAAGCAATGATGTTCTGAGAAGTTCTTCAACTACATTCTCAAATGGAGACATAGTTCTTTCTTCATCATGCCTGGGTTCCTATTGATCATCCTCTTGTCTCTCCGACTCTGGTTCACCTTCAGACTCTTGTTCGCTTTCAGAAACCTCTTTTGCATCGGAGTCTGCTTCTACTGAATCTCCATCTTCAGCGGATTGATCACTGGAATCTCCTTCTTCGTCGAAATCTATCTCTTTAGAAACGACCCCTTTTCCTTTGGAGCGAGATGGTTCAAATTCCGTAGTTTCTCCTTCCGGGACAGACAATGTATCCTTCTTATCGACAGTGAACTTGATTCTAGGGCCTCTTCGTGAAGAAGTGGGAATAGCCGCTGATTTATCTTTCATGCCGAGTTCTTGCTGTTGGCAAGCTTCTGCTTCGGATTCCTCTCCTTCCAAATCTGTTCTGAAACTTTTCATTTCAAAACCATGCTTATGTAACCATTCTACAGTGTTAGACAAAATTGGTGCCAATCTTTCCCTGATGCTAAAACTTTCCTTTTTGGACCATTGAATTGCAGGCAACGGTCTCTTGGCTATTTCTTGTTCATCGTAGACAACATTCATGATATCGCCCAGATCTGTAAAATCCTTTGGTAGGTCAGCAACACCAAGATCTTTGATCTGCTGTACGGTCAACCTGCAATAATCCATTTTGCGAATGGCTTCCTCACCTCTGCAATCAGCCCAAATGTCCTCAAAACAATACTTGTGATGATGACCCTTTTGCAATTTCCTTCTGACATCTCAGTAATCAAAATCAAACCTATATTTGTAGGTCTTGATTGTCATGACTTGCATCTCAGCATAGACTGATTTGGCTTTTTGTATAGTCGGTATAGTATATCTACCGATTGTTAGCGGGAACTTGAATCCCCGCTTGTGAATATTCCTCCATTCTTTGTGCACTGAAATCAGCTGTTTGCACATCTCCATGAGAACCCACTTGTCTGAGGGGTATCGAGGTAACATGTAAGCGCAACCAGTGTAGCACCCTACTCTCAAATAAGTAAAAGTTGGGAATTGTAGAAATATGCATCCAACTTTACTTACCGCCTTATAGGCCTCATCAAATACCCTCCTTCTTTTGAGAGCTAGATCGAAGCTGAAGAGCAAAGGTGCGAAGAAAGCATCAGTAACCCTCCTAAAATGATGAAAGCTTTCTTTCAGCTCCAATTGATAGAAAAATCTGTACACAGGTGTGGTGTGCCTATTCTCTCTTGTAGATAGACCTGGAAATTGTCTCATCATGGCTGTAGCATACACTAGGTAAGAAGTCATATAGAACTTTAATGTGGACGACACATTGATCAGCTATTCATGTATTTCATCGCTGATCTGTTTGCCCCAATCACTGTGAACTTTTTGTCTTCTTATGATTCTGATGTATTCATACATCCAGTCATGAAAAGTGGATGACTCAAGCAACCCCTTCACTCTGCTCAAGAATGTGATCATATCTTTAACATCTTCTTTGAAATCATTTTGCAGGAGTCCCTTCGGCCATTTGGAAACAGTTTTCCTAGACTTTTTCAACTATTGGCTATTTATTAGGTTTTTAGCCTTGTTGGGATCAGCGTCATAGACTTCCTGTGCCTTTTGTATTGAGATGTAAATATACTTCTCCACTTGTGGAACTCTGAACACAATATCAAAGAAGTCAGGATGGAGTCTCAATATCTCGTGTCCAGAAGAATCAATCACACTTTTGCTTTCTGTTGTGACCTTCACACATCGCCCCATTGCAAATGGGGACACCCTAATTTTGGCTTTGCTTTTGGGTCGTTTTGTCGTTGTCTCTCTTTTCTACTGTCTGTCGTTCCGAGATGTGCCTGCCGTTGAACCTTAACGTGAAATTTTGGCTGAGTCTAAAAATTAGGGTTTCCATCTTTCCGGCCAATTTGAGGTCAAGTGAGGTAAATAAATTGAAAATAAAGACTAACACTATTGTCAGTGTGCTTCTAGCAGGCTTTCACTAAATTTCATTAGATTCTGACAACTTACTATTTTTAGTAAGTGTGTAATTCTAGGCATTCCATCAGCACTTTTGAAGTTTCAATCATCACACTGCATTCAGTACATGTCAAGTTACTCGCATGCAAAATTTGAGCTGAAACGGGCAACTTGCTATTTTTAGCTTCCAGAGCAGATTTCAGGGCTTAGATGAAGAGTTTTTCAACGCATGTCTGGATATTCCTTCTGGGTTTCTCAAGACCTTTGCGATGGTGTGACATGCAAAGCGAAATAACGACTTTCATAATTCAGTCTTCCGGGGCTATTTTTAGGGTTTGCATGTCGGGGTTTTCTTTGCATGTCTGCATATTCCTTATGGGTTTTTCGAGAGCTTCGCGATGATGTGACATGCAAAGCAGGATAATCACTCCTTTAGGAACTTGCTATTTTTAGCAGATGCATCCCGACAACCGCCTCCCAACATTTTAGAATCACGAGCTGATCACAATGCAACAGAAACAAAAACAAACGGAGATCATTTGATATGCATGCAGAACAAATTAGGGTTTCCAGCTTCGGGACCTGAAAAGAAGGGTAAAAAGTCAGAATTTTTGAAAACCCGTGTAAACCACCGCGATCAGCATCCTTCAAGCTATTTTTGGTAAAATTTGAAGACAAACGGAGCACTTACTATTTATAGTAAGTCATTTTGGAAACAGGCTAAAAATAGCAAATCGGCCGCATGCGCGCAAGGTGTGGGGAGGTTTCGGAGTCAAGAAGTCTCAAAGCAAGCAGTACTATAAATAGTAAGCCACCCCCAAAAACATGCCAAAAATAGCAGGTCAGCGTGAAGCGTCAGTCAAGCAGCTGACAAGGATCCCATGCGAATTTCAAGGCGAACGAGTTGCAGAGGATGGAAAATCAAGCACTTACTATTTTTAGCAGGCCTGTGCAGAAGAATTAGGGTTTCCCAAAATCAAGGGCGAAACACGACAGCCAGGCAGAAGCAGCGTCCAGTCACGATCAATACCCTTCAGGCAATCGGCACGCAAAATTTGAAGACATTCTGAGCAATTGCTATTTTTAGTAAGTTGCTAAAAATAGCAGGTGCACGCAGATATCAGGGCCCGACAGCTCAACCACATCTCGAGATTCGAAACAAAGCAAAATCCAGCCTTTTTGGAGCTTGAAATTAGCTTGAAGTGTAAAGTTGAAGAACTTTCTAAAAATAGCAAATTAGGGTTAGCGTGATCAAGTTGCCCTAAATCAGGCAAAGAGCATAAAATTCACTGAAATTGATAAATTTTCAAGTCCAGCCAGTGAAGAACGCCTTTAAAAGCTGAAGATGAGGCAGGAAATTTAGTAAGGCATTAAAAATTTGAAGCTCAAGCCCCAAAATGCGCCTAAACTTGCATGTGGAGCTTCAAAATTTTCTAAGTATCAAAAATTGGAAGTAGGGGGTCCTAAATGCGCCCTAGCTTGAGAAGGTGGTTTGAATTTTTCTCTAAGTCTGGAAAGTTGAAAGCTCCATGGTGAAGCGCGCCCTTGAACTTGAAGTTGGAGTAAAAATTCACTAAGTGTTGAAAATTAAAAGCATGAGGGGCTAAATGCGCCCAGCTCAAGAGAGGAGATGGAAAAAGTTTCTAAGTGTCAAAATTGAAAGCAGACCCTGCCATTTGCGCCCTCAAGCTTGAAGAGCTTGAAAAATATTCTAAGTATGAAAAGTGAAAGCACAACCTCCAAAATGCGCCCTTGAAGAGGATGGAAGCAAGTAAAATTTTCTAAGTCTTGGAAAGTGGAAGGTGACCCTAGTAAATGCACCTAAGTTAGAAGCATGGGGGAAATTTTTTTTCTAAGGCACCAAAACTTGAAGGAGGCACCCCTTAATGCACCTTGACTCATGAGAGGCTCCATGAAATTTGCCTAAGTGTGGAAAATTAAAAGCAGAGGGCCTCAAATGCGCCTCACCTTGCATAAAAATTTGAAAAAGTTTCTAACTCTGTGAAATTTGAAGTTCATCCCTCCATTTGCGCCCAAGGAGAAGAGAAGGTGATTGAAAATTTTCTAAGGCATTTAAGCTTGAAGTTGGACACCTTAAATGCGCCCTTGCCAAATGGAAGTCGGGTAAAATTTCTATGTGTTACAAATTGAAAGTAGCCCCTCTCATTTGCGCCCCAGCTTCAAGGAAGAGATGGAAAATTTTCTAAGTGGTTGAAAATGAAAGTATAGGGGGTGAAATGCGCCCCACCTTGCCAAGGTAGTATGCTAGCTAAAAGTGTTCTAAGTGTTGCAAAATTGGGAGAAGACCCTTCCATATGCGCCTGGAAAGAGAAGAAGAACTTGAAATTTTTTCTAAGTGTTTTAAATTTGAAGTGCACCCTTTAAAATGCGCCCAACAAAGGAGGGAAGTCCTTGAAATTTTCTAAGTTATGAAAACTAGAAGCTTGCCTAGCCATATGCGCCCTCAAGGTATTAGAAGGCAAGTGGAAATTCCAAGGCGTTGAGCTAGGAAATATGCTAAGTATGGAAAAATTTGAACCTCAACCCCTTGACTGCGCCTTTGACTTGTGGAAAGATAAAAATATTCTAAGTATGTGAAGCTTGAAGTGTGACCCTCTATTTGCGCCTAGACTTGAAGGGATAAAGTTTTCTGAGGCAAGAAGGAATTGGCTGTGAAATATGCCAGAAGGTGCCAGCTTCATGAAATTGTTAAAATTTTCAAGGCCGAGCAAGGAAAATTTGCCCAGAGATGAAGAATGAGGATAAATTTGATTGAGAAATATTTTTCTAAGGTTTGAAAATTCAAAAATTAAATGTACCCCTTCGTTTGGATACACATGAATTCGATGCTTTCTGGGGGAAATTTTCTTCTGGGTATTGGACGTCCGCGATGAGGAATGGATTTCAAAGTCTTCCACAGCTTGCCAGGAATTCTGAGGTGAAGATTTTTGATGGGCACCAGGTTGATGAGTTTTCCTAAGGGAAATTTGAAAATTTTCTAAGGCAAATGTGAAGAAAATGTGTTTTCAAGATAAAAATATGCCTCAGCGGATGAGTTTTAAGTCAATTGCCTAGGTGAATTTGATTGAATTCTTCGTGGGACCAATCTTCCAGAGTCAGAGGAGTGAAATTGGGTATCAAAGCTCCAGTTAGTGAAATGAATTTCTCAAAGATGATGCGCCCTTAAGGAAGATGGGTTGAAAATTTGGCTAAGGCATGAAGGATTGAACGCAAAGTTGGCTAGTGAAGGCGATGAACACTTGGAAATTAGAGCGTGAGAATCCTGGTAAGTAAGTTGAATTTATATTATGAAGTGTTCTAATACTCTTCTAAGTTGAATTTATATTATGAAGTGTTCTAATACTCTTCTCCTTGCTTGTTTTGCAGGAGGAACATCGAGACCAAGCGGTGGTGACTTAAAGTGATGAAGCAAGTAATTCAAGATGACATCTCAACCTCGAAGGAAGAAAAATTGCAAAAAGTGGCTAAGTGTTGAGACTTCGTGTGTACCCGGCTCAAGTAACAAAGAAGAAGTTGAAAAACAACGTCAAGAAGGAGATCGAGAACAGTGTGAACGCGTCTACAAACGGGAATCTTCTAGAAGATGGTGGCCATTAATGGCTCATTTATTACCCCACTCCTCTTGGTGGCGGTTTTTAGGGAAAATCTTGTTTAGGGCTGAGGTGGCACGATCTGGGCCATCCAGTCGATTGTAATCTGAGCCGTCTATTGAACTTGGCCAGCTATAAAAGGGGGAGTCCCCCTTCATTTGTACATTCATGAGACAGTAGAATTAGAGTAGAAGTTAGAATAGAGAGGCAAATTAGAAGTAGCTTAGTATAGATTGATAGAGTAGTTGAAGAAGAAGGAAAGTTTTTCCTTGAAACTTTGTAAGAAATTGTTGTGAACACTCTCCCAATAAAAAGAATTTTCATTGATGATGAATTTCGTCTTTTGTTGTGAGTAGCTAGCAAGGTTTCTTCGTCCTTCTGATTCGAGTAGTGACTTAAAGTAGAATAAGTTTCATTTCATGCAAGCAGTAGATAGTAATTGTGGAATGTGGTCTTTAATTTGAGCAAACTTCGTCTATCCATACCACTAGTGTGTTCGCTGATGGTGAATGCGCCTTGTGTGGTCAACTGGAATATCATGCACCTAACTTCGATCATGATTTGTATGTTTATATGCGTCGTTGTGATGGTATTTTCATGCTAAGTTGTGATTTGAACATCTTGAGCTACTACTTTGAAGATTGCACCGGTTCTGTGGAGGCTGTCCGAAGCGAGGCAAAGCAGAGTCTGGTTGAAGCTTGTGAGAATTGATTGCCATGTCCCACGCCTTAGAATAGATTTAGACTCTCTTAACCTTGCACCATTTCAATTCAGTACTTTCTGGTTAGTTTAGGAAACCCGCGCTTCATAGACAAATCTTTCGAGCATTTGAATTCCTTTCTCCACTGCCGAACAATTCCGTAAGTCCCCTTGAAATACCAGCAAATCACATCGAGCCAACTGAGCCTATTCGCATTGAAAGAACCTTGGAGTTGAATGCATGAACTTTCTTGCAATCTTAGCATGCTGGATACTTTGATCAAGAGAGAATAGGGTAGCCGTTGGCGACTTTATTCTGCGTTGGTGCGGTCACGAAAAACACATCAACACTTTCCTTAATGTAGTGGGATGCAACTTGAAGGACAAATTCTGTATTATGTGCAGCAGTAGGGAACATAGATACCAAATGCAGGTTACTGTGTACGATTGCTCTCATAGAATCATCAAGAGGCTTCTTCTCAGTTTTCTCTGCAAAATCAACTAGGTTTTGATGACCAACCTCTGTATCTTTTATCTCTTCCACCTTGGAGACCACTACAATCGGCGGATAGACACCTTGATACTTATACTTCATTTTGTCTTTAGCTTTTAAAGACAATGGAGGTTTTCTGGCAGTCATTTGAGAGCAATTGAATCTAGAAGCAACAACTTTGAGGAGAGACTGCAAGATGTGGAGTCAGAACAAACGTTAGTCGGAAAACAACATTGGGATGCACGAAGCGAGCAACAATGATGAGCAAGCATGGAGCAAGTGACGAGGCACGCAAAACGATGCACAAAGTGGAAGGAATGAGGTTCGGAACGAAACTGGGAAGATTAGGAATGAATAAGGGAAAAACTGTGAAAAGTGTAAGGGTGCTGAAAATCAGCGCCCTTGCACTTTGAAGCAAGTTTGGTGCAGTGGCTCTAAAAATCAGTGCCTCTACACTTCTCAGTGTAAGAAAAATTTCATGATGTCAGGGCACTAAAAATCAACGCCTTGACATTTTCTTCTTGGAGACTCAAATGTAAGTGTAATGTAGACCAAAAAACATGCCCTTGTAAAATGGAGATAGATGACATATGAAAAACGCCACTTGAAACTTGAAAACATGAGCATTTTGATGCCAACATTTGAAACATGTTTTTGACGTAATGATTCTACATTTCTACGCCATGATATAGTGAGGAATACTTAGTCACAAAAACTTGTTTCTCACATGAAGAACCCGTGTGCATGAAGCTCACCAAGGAATGAGAAAGAACAAGAGATGTAAGGGAGAGACAAACAAACCAAAACCCCTTGGTGACCAAGAAGAAAAACCTAACCATGGAGCAAGACGTGATAGGAAGAAACAACACGTGATGAAGAGGAAAAACAACGCGCATATGAAGGAATATGAAACGTGTGATAAAGAGGAAGCAAAAACCACTATGCGCATGAAACACAAAGTCAAGCGAAGGAAACAAGAAACACGCTTTTGCAGAATGAAAGAAAACTTGACAAGAAAATAGCGAAAAAATGCAAAACGTGTTTACAAAATGAAGAGTTGCTACAAAACATCTTCAAAGAAACAAATGAAAGGAAGAAACGAAAAGAAGGAAGAGACTTACCAAGGAAAATGGTGAAACCCTAGGTTGATGCATCAAGAGAACTTAAAAGAAACGAATTTTGGAAGTATTTGGTCGCCCAACACGTTGGAAGTGGAAGAAATGAAGTTAAAATGAAATGAAATGAACCAAAATCACTTTTAAGTGATTTACAAGTGTTATAAACCAACTCAAGTCGTCCATTTAATTGAGGCATAAAAAGTGGCACGATAAGCAAAAAATGTAAAAGACATGAAAAAACACGCCTAAGCCAATTTTTGGCTAAGTCTGGGAAAAAGGTGTAAAGGCGCTAAAATTAAGCACTTCTACATCTTCAAACAATCACCTTTGTGCAGGGGCACTGATTTTTGGCGCCCCTACACTTTCAACACTTAGCCAATTTTTGAATGTGAGCTGGAGCACTATTTTTGGGCACAACTGCACATTTCACAATTTCACTAAGTATTAACAGTGAGACTTTGCGAAGGTACTCATTTTGAAGGTCTTCGCGAGGCGAACATAGGGGGATGCTCAAACTAACTGTTTGAGGCTTTGGAACGCACTTTGAGGTGGATTGAAAATCACCTCGTTTTGTGTGCTTGAACTTCACAAACCTAGGAAATGGACAAGTTTCGTAGGGGGGTTATCCGTGGAACGAGCGCTACTAGATTCCGTGATAACATCACCAAGATCCTATTGAAGGCGAGGTGATAGCATATGGTGATGGGATCGTTAGCAATAAACTGAATTGAATTACAAAGCTAGAAATGAAAGTGCAGGAAGTGATCCGACCATGAAAATTCCACACTACCACTTATTCAGTGGGGGGAAATTATTACAATGAAAGAGCAAATCATCTACTAATAGCAGGCATCCACTTTTCAGCAGGAATCCACTTCAGTAGTGGTAATTCTCCACTTATTTAGTGGGTGAAATAAGGAGATACAATTGAAATATAAAGATGTCGATTCAGTATTGTTGTGACCTTTTCACACATCGCCCCATTGCAAATGGGGACCCCCTAATTTTTGCTTCACTCGGGTCTTTTGGCTTGATTTTGGTTGGTTTTTCCCGCTGTCTCTCTCTTTGCTGCTTGTCTTTTCGGGGATGTGCCCGTCTGAATTGAAATTTTGGCTAAGTCTATAGAATTAGGGTTTGCATTTCTCACGTCAGTTTGAGGTCAAATCAAGTTTTGCTATTGAAATCTGAGACTAACATTGTTGTCAGGGGGGCTATAAACAAGTTTCCACTGAATTTTCACCAAATTCCGACAACTTAATATTTTTAGTAAGTACTTGATTTGGGGCATTTTCTCAACACGGTTGAAATTTTGACCGGCACACTGCACTGCACTTAGAACGCTGTAAGCTACCTGCTTGCAAAATTTGAGCTGAAACAGACAACTTACTATTTTTAGCAGTTTTTCCTTCGAGATCTATTTTTAGGGTTTGCATGTTGGACTTTCAGATGCATGCCTGGTGATTCTTTGTAGGTTTTTCAAGACCTTCGCAGTGATATAGCATAAAAAAACGAGATGATGACTTTCAATGATTCATGCTTCAGAGGCTATTTTTAGGGTTTGCATGCAATATTTCTTAGCGCATGTCTGCATAATCTTTCTGGGTTTTCCGAGAGCTTTGCAATGAGGTAACATGCAAGCAGAGTTGATCACTTTTCAGAAACTTGCTATTTTTAGCTAGTGCTCGCATGTTGATCATTTTTCTGGGTTTCTTGAGATCTCTTGGGCAATATGACATGCAAACTCATCCGACAGCTGATTGGTCACTTTTTCGGACACTTACTATTTTTAGCAGGATCACTCCGATAGCTGCTGAACACTTCAGAATCACGAACACAGCGACATGCAACAAGAATGGGGTCAAACAGAGACCATTTGAGCAACATGCAAGTTAGATTAGGGTTTCCAGCTTCAGGACCCAAAATGAGGGGTCAAACACTAGAATTTCCAAAAACCAAGGTATCCCATCACGATCAGTATCTTCCAAGGAACCCGCTGGTAAAATTTGAAGGCGATCTAAGCACTTCCTATTTATAGTAAGTCACTTCTGAAACAGGGCTATAAATAGCAGGTTAGCACGAGGCACTAGTGTGAGCAGGTCAAGCAAGTGATGAGGACCCCATGGCGCGAATTTCAGATCAAACAGAGTTGCATAGATTCAAAAATCAAGCACTTACTATTTTTAGCATGTCCATGCAGAGGAATTAGGGTTTCCTAAGAAGTAGGGCGAAGCATGAGGGTTACGCAGAAGCAGCATCCAGTCACGAATGACATCCTTCAGGCAATCCACTCACAAAGTTTGAGCTCATTCTGAACAGTTAATATTTTTAGTAAGTTGCTAAATATAGCAGGTACATGCAGGCATCAAGCGCCAGCAGTTCAATCACGTCACAAGGTTTGAGGCAAAGCAAAAATCCAACCTTCTGGAGCTTGAGATCAGCTTGAATTGCAAAATTTGAGAAACTTTCTAAAATTAGCAGGTTAGGGAAAGCCGAGGGCATCATGAACAATTCGCCTTAAGTCAAGCAAAGAAATGGAAAATTCATCCAAGTCTGATAAACTGACAGCTTGACACCTTCAAATCCGCACTAGAAGCTTGGAGAGCCACGAAAATTTCACTAAGTTTGGGAAGTTTGAAGTAGGCCTAGCTATATGCGCCTAGACTTGCATGGAGAACTTAAAAAAAATGTCTAAGTCCTTGAAATTGGAAGTAGGCATGGTGAAATGCGCCCTTGAGGCTGAAGATTGATGGAAAATTCTTCTAAGTACTTGAAATTGGAAGTAGACATGGTGAAATGCGCCCTTGCAAGCTGAAGATTAATAGAAAATTTTCTAAGTTATGAAAATTGGAAGCTCAGGGTCCTAAATGCGCCCAACCTTGAGGAGATGGCATGGAAATCTTACTAAGTCCTTGAAACTTGAAGCACACACCCTTGAATGCGCCCTTGGGAGGAGATGGCATGGAAATTTTTCTAAGTACTTCAAACTTGAAGCTCAACCCCTCATATGCGCCCTAAGCAAAGATAGGAGCCGAAAACTTTAACTAAGTGTTGAAAACTTGATGCAGCTACCCTCATATGCGCCTAGGTTAAAGAGAAGTTGGTGGCATCAAAAAATTGACTAAGGCATTGAAATTGGAAGCTCCAGCATCAAAATGCGCCTTGGGAAGAAGAGGAAGATTATGAAAGTTTCTAAGTACTTGAAATTGAAAGTATACCCTCTAAAATGCGCCCTTACAAGCTTGAAGTTAGTTGAAAATTTCTAAGTGTGGTAAAATGAAAGCTCCTACCCTCATATGCACCTAAGCTTGGAGCTAGCTTGAAAGTTGACTAAGTTTTGAAAATTGAAAGAAGAGACCCCTATATGTGCCTTGACCTTGAGGAGGGGTAAGAAATTTATCTAAGGCAAATGAAAGCGGGAGCAAAGAGGGTCATATGCGCCTTGACTTTGAGAGAAGATTTAAATTTTTTCTAAGTATGAAAACTAGAAGCTTAGACCCCTATATGTGCCCAACCTTGAAGACAAGAATGTTGAAAGTTTTTAAGGAAAATAAACTCAAAGCTTGAAGGGTCATATGCGCCTAAGAGTTGAGGAGGGAGTTTGATATTTTCTAAGTGTTTAAACTTGAAGTAGAAGCCCCTATATGTGCCCAAGAGGATATTGGAAGTTAGCAATTTTCACTAAAGAATTGAAACTCAAAGTACATGTTGTGACCTTTTTCACACATCGCCCCATTGCAAATGGGGACCCCCTAATTTTGGCTTTGCTTTTCGGTCGTTTTGTTGTTGTCTCTCTTTTCTGCCGTCTGTCTTTTTGGGGATTGTTGTGACCTTTTTCACACATCGCCCCATTGCAAATGGGGACCCCCTAATTTTGGCTTTGCTTTTCGGTCGTTTTTTTGTTGTCTCTCTTTTCTACTGTCTGTCTTTCCGGGATTGTGCCCGTCATTGAGCTTGAATTGAAGTTTTGGCCAAATCTGAAAATTAGGGTTTCCATCTTTCCAGCCAACTTAAAGTCAAATGAAGTGAATAACTTGAAATTTGAGACTAACATTGTTGTTAGTGTGTTTCCAGCAGGTTTCCACAAAAATTTCATCAGATTTTGAGTATTTACTATTTTTAGTAAGTGTGCAATTACAGGCAATCCTTCAGCATTCTTGTGAATCCGACAGTCACATTGCATTCAGAACATGTCAAGCTACTCACAGGTTAAATTTGAGTTGAAACAGGCAACTTTCTATTTTTAGCAGTTCGGCTTCCGGGACAAATTTCAGGGCTTAGACGCAGAGTTTTTCTTTGCATGTCTGGATATTCCTTCTGGGTTTTTCGAGACCTTCGCGATGGTATAACATGCAGAGTGAGGCGACAACTTTCAGAGTTCAGTCTTCCGAGGCTATTTTTAGGGTTTGCATGTCAGGATTTTCTTTGCATGTCTCCATATTCCTTGTGGGTTTTTCGAGAGCTTCGCAATGATATGACATGCAAACAGAGATAATCACTCCTTCAACAACTTACTATTTTTAGCAGTCGCCTCCCAGCACTTCAAAATCACGAGCTGATCGCAATGCAACAAAAACGGAGTCAAACGGAGGTCGTTTGATATGCATGCGAGACAAATTAGGGTTTCCAGCTTCGGGACCCAAAAGGAGGGGTAAAAAGTCAGAATTTTCGAAAACCGGTGTAAACCACCACGATCAGCATCTTTCAAGCTATCTGCTGATAAAATTTGAAGGCAAACGGAGCACTTACTATTTATAGTAAGTCATTTTGGAAACAGGCTATAAATAGAAAGTCAGCTGCATGCGCCGGCGTCAACAGGCAGGTCACGTGGTGAGGAGCGCGTCATTCGAATTTCAGGTCAAGCGGAGTTGTGGAAGTCTCAGAAGCAAGCAGTTACTATAAATAGTAAGCTACCCCCAGAAACATGCCAAAAATAGCAGGTCAGTGTGAAGCGTCACTATGAACAGGTCAAGCAGCTGACAAGGATCCCATGGCGCGAATTTCAAATTGAACAGAGTCGCAGAAGATGGAGAATCAAATAATTGCTATTTTTAGCAGGCTTGGGCAGAGAAATTAGGGTTTCCTAAATTCAAGGGCAAAGCACAAAAGTCAAGCAGAAGCGGCGTTCAATCACAATCAACACCCTTCAAGCAATCAACACGCAAAATTTGAAGGCATTCCGAGCAATTGCTATTTTTAGTAAGTTGCCAAAAATAGCAGGTATAGGCAAATATCAGGCATCACTAGCACAAACACATCCCGAGGTTCAGAACAAAGCAAAATCCAATGTTTTTGGAGCTTGAAACTAGCTTGAAGTGCAAAAATTGACAAGTTTTCTAAAAATAGCAAATTAGGGTTAGCATGATCGTGTCACCCTAAATCTGGCAAAGGGCATGAAATTTGAGAAAACTGATAAATTTTCAAGTCCAGCATCCAAACTTGCTTTAAAAGGCCAGAGACAGTTCAAAATTCTTGAGGTGTTTGAAAAATGAAAGCATACCCCTCCAGTTGCGCCCTCAAGCTGGCAAGAGTCTTGAAAATTTTCTAAGTCATGAAAATTGGAAGCTCCACTAGCAAGATGCGCCCAGGAGCTAAGGAGGCCAAGTGTTGAAAAGTTAAAGTGTGTGAAGATGGAAGTAGGACCCTCCAAATGCGCCCAGCTCAAGAGAGGAGATGGAAAAAGTTTCTAAGTGTTTAAAATGAAAGCTCATGCCTCCATATGCGCCCTTGAGGGAGGAAGGCACGAGAAATTTACTAAGTTTTTCAAACTAGAAACACCACCTGCCAAATGCGCCTAAGCCTGAAGAGTTCAAAAATTTTCCTAAGTTAAAAACTAGAAGCAGGGTACCCCAAATGCGCCCTCCATGGATTAGGAATGGAAAAAGTTCTAAGTGTCATAAACTGGATGCTCCATGGGTCAAATGCGCCCCTCTTTGGAGAGGAGCTTGGAAGTTTTACTAAGTGTAAGAAAATTGAAAGCTCCACCCTCCATATGCGCCTGGAAAGAGAAGAGGAGACTTCAAATTGTTCTAAGTTTCGAAAATTGGAAGTAAGGGGTCCAAAATGCGCCCTACCTTGAAGAGGATGATGAAAATTTTTCTAAGGCCCACAAACTTGAAGCTCCCTGCCTCATTTGCGCCTTGACTCATAGGTGGACTCTTGAAATTTTCTAAGTATAAGAAGTGAAAGCACACCCTCTGAAATGCGCCTTCACTTAGAGATGGAGGAGAGAGTTGGTTAAGTGTTCAAAACTTGAAATATGCTCCCTATGCTATTTGCGCCCTTGAGCTTTAAGGATAAGAATTTTTCTAAGTCTCCAAACTTGAAGCATGACCCTTGATTTGCGCTCTAGCTTGTGAGATCACTTGAAAGTTCGCCCAAGTTCTTGAAATTGGAAGCTCCATATATGATATGCGCCCATCACAAGTTGAGAGTTAAAAGGGTTCTAAGTGTTGAAAATAAAAGCTACTCCTTCCAAAAGCGCCCCAGTTGAATGCTCCACATGTGATGTGTGCCTGGCTAAGAAGGAGGTTGAAATTTAAAGTGGACTCCTCTATAGGCGTCTAGAAGTTATGTGAGGAATATTTCAAGGCGTTGGAAAATTTTGAAATTTAAAATACCCCCTATCAAGTGCGCCTAGGCTTGAGTGATGAAGTGGTAAAATTTATTTTCCTAAGTATTGATATTTAAATATCACCTTAGGAAAAATATGCCTAGCTTGGAGTAGTAATGAAATTCCCTCAGGAATGAATATAATTGGCTGTGGATATGACAGAATGCATCGGCTTCATAAGATGGAAAAAAAATTTCAAGTCAGAGCAACAGGATACTCACAGGGATGAAGAAATGGATTAAATTTGTCGGAAATTATTTTTCTAAGGTTCAAAATTCAAAAAATTAAATGAACCCGTTCGTTGTGCACCCATGAATTCGACGCATTCTGAAGAAAATTTTCTTCTGGGTATTGAGGATCCTCGACAGGGAGTTGATTTTAAAGCCTTTCACACTTCGCCGAAGCTTTCAGGATAAAGATTTTGATGGGCACCAGATTGATGAATTTTCCTAAGCGAAATTTGAAAATTTTCTAAGGCAAAGAATAAATGTGTTGTTAAGATAAAGTGCCTTGGCAGATGAATTTGAAGGTGATCATCTAGATGATTTTTGATCAAATTCTTGATGAAAGGATTTTTTTTCTCGAGCTTGGGTTGGATGAAATATCAGAGTGAAGTGCGCCGAGCAGAATGCAAGATGGGTTGAAAATTTGGCTAAGGCATCATGCAGAAGGATAAAGTTGACTAGCGAGGATGATGAGCCTTTGAAGATCAAAGCGTGAAAATCAGGTAAGGTGAATTTATATTATGATGTGTTCTAATGCTCTTCTCCTTGCTTGTTTTGCAGGAGGAACGTCGAGGCCAAAGCACAATGACTTGAAGTGGTGAAGCACGATGATATTACAACCTTCGGAGGAAGATAAAGTTATGAGTTTCACATGAAGGAAGAAAAGTCGCAAAAGTTGGCTAAGTGACAAAGAAGGAGCGTTTCCAAAACTCAAGACGGAGAAAAGAATGGAAGCTCGAGCAAGGTTGAAGAACAACGTCAAGAAGAAGATCAAGAGCAGTTGAACTCCAGGTTCTATCAAAGTTTATCTGAGGAGGCAATCTTAGAAACTCTTTTACCCTCCTCCAAGCGATCAACAGAATTGGCTGAACGCGAACAAGAGGGCAGTGTGAACGCATTTCAAGGCTGGAATCTTCTAGAAGATGGTGGACATTATGGCTCATTTATTACCCCACTCTCCATTATGGCGGTTTTTAGGGCGAATCTCGTTTAGGGCTAAGGTGGCACAATCTGGGCCATCCAGCCGATTGTAATCTGAGCCGTCCGTTGGACTTGGCCAGCTATATAAAGGGGGAGTCCCCCTCATTTGTATCTCATTAGACATAGAGTATAAGTTAGAATAGAGAGACAACTTAGAAGTAGCTTATTATAGATTGATAGTGTAGTTTGAAGAAGAGGGAAAGTTTTCCCATTGAAAACTTTGTAAGAAATTGTTGTGAACACTCTCTCAATAAAAGAGTTTTTCATTGATGGTGAATTTCATCTTTGTTGTGAGTAGCTAGCATGGTTTCTTCGTCCTTCCGATTCAAATGGTAGCGTAAAATAGTTCAAAGTAGTATAATTTTCATTCCATGCAAGTAGATGTTAGCTGTGGAATGTGGTGTTTGATCTAAGCAACTTCGTATATCCATACCACTAGTGTATTTGCTGATGGTGAATGTGCCTTGTGTGGTCAACTGGAATATCATGTACTTAACTTCGATCATGATTTGTATGTCTATATGCGTCGTTGTGATAGTATTTTCATGCTAAGTTGTGATCTGAACACCTTGAATTACTCCTCTGAAGATTGCACTGACTTCGTGGAAGCTGTCCGAGGTGAGGCAAAGCGAAGTTTGGTTGAAGCTTGTGAGAATTGATCGCCATGTCCCACGCCTTAGAATAGATTTAGACTCTCCAAACCCTGCACCATTTCAATTCAGTACTTTCTAGTTAGAATAGGTAACTCGCGCTTCATAGACAAATCTTTCGAGCATTTGAATTCCTTTCTCCGCTGTCGAACAATTCCGTAAGTCCCCTTGAAATACCAGCAAATCACATCGAGCCAACTGAGCCTATTCGCACTGAAAGAACCTTGGAGTTGAACGCACGAACTTTCTTGCAATCTTAGCGTGCGGAATACTTTGATCAAGAGAGAATAGGGAAGCCATTGGCGACTTTATTCTGTGTTGGTGCGGTCACGAAAAACACATCAACAGGGATGTGCCCATCTTTGAGCTTGAATTGAACTTTTGGCTTGATTTTAGTTAGTTTTCCTGTTGTCTCTCTCTCTCTCTTTTCTGCTGTCTATCTTTCTGGGGATGTGCCCGTCGTTGAACCTTAATGTGAAATTTTGGCTAAGTCTAAAAATTAGGGTTTCCATCTTACCAGCCAATTTGAGGTCAAGTGAAGTGAATAAATTGAAAATTGAGACTAACACTGTTGTCAGTGTGTTTCCAGCAGGCTTTCACTAAAATTTCATCGGATTCCGGCTACTTACTATTTTTAATAAGTGTGAAATTCAAAGCAATTTCTCGACACTTTCGAAGTTTTAACAGTCACACTGCGTTCAGAACATGTCAAGCTGCTCACTGGCAAAATTTGAGCTAAAATAGACAACTTACTATTTTAGCAGTTCAGCTTCCAGAGCAGATTTCAGGGTCTATATGCAGAGTTTTTCAGTACATGTCTGGAGATTCCTTCTGGGTTTTCAGAGACCTTCACAATGGTATAACATGCAAAATGAGATGACGACTTTCAGAGTTCAGCCTTCAGAGGCTATTTTTAGGGTTTGCATGTCAGGGTTTTGTTTGCATGTCAGGTAATTCCTTGTGGGTTTTTCGAGAGCTTCGCGATGATGTGACATGCAAATAGAGATAATCACTCCTTCAACAACTTACTATTTTTAGCAGATACATTTTGGCGGCCGCCTCCCAGCACTTCAGAATCACGAACTAATCGCAATGCAACAGAAATGAGGACAAACGGAGGTCATTTGATACGCATGCAAGACCAATTAGGGTTTCCAGCTTCGGGACCCAAAAAGAGGCGTAAAAAGTCAGAATTTTCGAAAACCGATGTATACCACCACGATCAGCATCTCTCAAGCTATCTGCTGATAAAATTTGAAGGCAAACGGAGCACTTACTATTTATAGTAAGTCATTTCAGAAACAGGCTAAAAATAGAAAGTCAGCAGCAGGCGCCGACGTCAACGGGCAGGTCACGTGGCGAGGATCACCACATTCAAATTTCAACTCGAACGGAGTTGTGGAAGTCTCAGAAGCAAGCAGTTACTATAAATAGTAAGCCACCTCCAGAAACATGCTATAAATAGCAGGTTAGCGCAAGGCATCAGCAGGTACAGGTCAAACAAGTGATGAAGACCCTATGGCACGAATTTCAGATCAAACAGAGTTGCAGAGGATGGAAAATTGGACACTTACTATTTTTAGCAGGTTGGTACAGAGGAATTAGGGTTTCCTAAATTCAAGGGCAGGACAAGACAATCATGCAAAAGCATCATCCAGCCACGACCACCACATTTCAGGCATTCAACACGTGAGATTTGAAGATATTCTGAGCAGTTACTATTTTTAGTAAGTTGCTAAAATAGCAGGTACAGACAGATACCAGGCATCAGTAGCACAAACACATCCCGAGGTTCAGAACAAAGCAAAATCCAGCCTTTTTGGAGCTTGAAATTAGCTTGAAGTGCAAAGATGACAAACTTTCTAAAAATAGCAAATTAGGGTGAGCATGATCGAGCTGCCCTAAATCAGGCAAAGAGCATAAAATTCAATGAAATTGATAAATTTTCAAGTCCAGCTAGTGAAGAACGCCTTAAAAGCTGAAGGTTGGTGGAAATTCTCTAAGCACTTGAAATTTGAAGTTCACAGGCCAAATGCACCTTGAGAAGCTGAAGATGGGTGAAAATTTTACTAACGCGTCGAAAATGGAAGCTCACAGGATGATATGCGCCCTCAAGCTGGCAAAAGCCTTGAAAATTTTCTAAGTGATGGAAAATGGAAGTCCAGGGTAGTATATGCGCCCAAAGCATCAAAGTGAGTGATCAAAGATATTTCTAAATGGTGAAAAGTGACAGCTGAGACCTCTATATGCGCCCAAGATTAAGTGGGACTTGAAAATTCTTCTAAGGAAATGAAACTAGATGCTTGCCTGGGTAAATGCGCCCAAACTTGAAAGAGGAGGATTTGAAATTTTTCTAAGGCAAAGTGAAGGCATGAAGGCTTAAATGCGCCTGGACTAAAAAGGAGGATGTGTTGAGATTATTGTGGCTAGATGGTATGAAATTGAAAGTTAGACCCTTGATGGCGCCTAGACTGGGACATGAAATGATGAAGTATTTTCCAAGTGTTAATATTTAAATTCCTTCCTTAGGGGAAAATCACGCCTGGACTTGGAAGTATGAAATTTGGATGAAATTGCCAGAGATGAAGTCAGAAGATGCCAGCCGCACAGGGTCAATGAGAAATTTCAAGTTAGAGCAAGGAAATGCGCCTGGAGTTGAAAAAATGAAATAAATTTGATGAAAATTTATTTTTCTAAGGTTCAAAATTCAAGAAAAATTAAATGAACCCGTTCGTTGTATACCCATGAATTTGACAAATTTTGAAGAAAATTTTCTTCTGGGTATTGAAGATCTTCGATGAGAAGTTGATTTCCAAGTCTTCCATGCTTCGCCAAAGCCTCCGGGGTGAAGATTTTGATGGGCACTAGGTTGATGAATTTCCTAAGGGAAATTTTAAAATTTTCTAAGGCAAGGGATAAAATGTGTAAAAAATGCCTTGGCGGATGAATTTGAAAATGATCGCCTAGATGATTTTTGGTCGAGTTCCTGATGAAAGCTTTTCTTTCTCGAGCTTGAGTTGGATGAAATATTAGAGTGAAGTGCGCCAGGCAGAATGCAAGATAGGTTGGAAATTTGGCCAAGGCATGAAGAATTTGAACGCAAAGTTGGCTAGTGAAGGCGATGAACGCTTGGAAGTTAGAGCGTGAAAATCCTGGTAAGTAAGTTGAATTTATATTATGAAATGTTCTAATTCTCCTCTCCTTGCTTGTTTTGCAGGAGATACGTTGAGACCAAGCGGCGATGACTTAAAGTGATCCAAGATGACATTTCAACCTCGAAGGAAGAAAAGTTGCAAGAAAATGGCTAAGTGTTGGGACTTAGTGACAGAGAAGAAACGTTTTCAAAACTCAAGATGGAGAAAAGAATGGAAGCTCGAGCGAAGTTGAAGAACAACGTCAAGAAGAAAGTCAAGAACAGTGTGAACGCGTTTCAAGGCTGGAATCTTCTAGAAGGATGATGGACATTAATGGCTCATTTATTACCCCACTCCTCTTGGTGGCGGTTTTTAGGGTGAATCTTGTTTAGGGCTGAGGTGGCACAATCTGGGCCACCCAACCGATTGTAATCCGAGCCGTCCGTTGGACTTGGCCATCTATAAAAGGGGGAGTCCCCCTTCATTTGTACATTCATGAGATAGTAGAATTAGAGTAGAAGTTAGAATAGAGAGACAAATTAGAAGTAGCTTAGTATAGATTGATAGAGTAGTTGAAGAAGAAGGAAAGCTTTTCCTTAAAACTTTGTAAGAAATTGTTGTGAACACTCTCCCAATAAAAAGAATTTTCATTGATGATGAATTTCGTCTTTTGTTGTGAGTAGCTAGCAAGGTTTCTTCGTCCTTCCGATTCAAGTAGTGGCTTAAAGTAGAATAAGTTTCATTTCATGTACGTAGTAGATAGTAATTGTGGAATGTGGTCTTCAATTTGAGCAAACTTCGTCTATCAATACCACTAGTGTGTTCACTGATGGTGAATGCGCCTTGTGTGGTCAACTGGAATATCATGTACTTAACTTCGATCATGATTTGTATGTTTATATGCGTTGTTGTGATGGTATTTTCATGCTAAGTTGTGATCTGAACACCTTGAGCCACTCCTTTGAAGATTGCACCGGTTCTGTGGAGGCTGTCCGAAGCGAGGCAAAGCAGAGCCTGGTTGAAGCTTGTGAGAATTGATCGCCATGTCCACGCCTTAGAGTAGATTAGAGCTCTCTAAACCCTGCATTTTAAATTCAATACTTTCAAGTTAATTCAGGAAACAAGAACTTCATAGACAAATCTTTCGAGCATTTGAATTCCTTTCTCCGCTGCCGAACAATTCCGTAAGTCCCCTTGAAATACCAGCAAATCACATCGAGCCAACTAAGACTATTCGCATTGAAGGAACCTTGGAGTTGAACGCACGAACTCTCTCGCAATCTTAGCGTGCTGGATACTTTGATCAAGAGAGGATAGGGTAGCCATTAGCGACTTTATTCTGCGTTGGTGTGGTCACGAAAAACACATCAACAGTACACACCTTGAAATGCGCCTTAACATGGGGGTGGATTGGAAATGTGTCTAAGTCCCTGAAACTTGAAGCTCAGCCAGTCATATGCGCCCAAGGAGAAGAGAGGGTGATTGAAATCTGACTAAGGCAATAAATTGGAAGTAGCACCTCCTAAATGCGCCCTTGCAAGTTGAGGAGGTAAGAAATTCTCTAAGGCATGGAAAGTTGAAAGAAGACCCTCTATATGCGCCTAAGAGTAGAGAGGGGGGTGAAAAGTTGATTAAGTGTTGTAAATTGAAAGATCAACACTTCAAATGCGCCCCCCTTGAAGAATGAAGTAAAGAAATGTTTCTAAAGCAAATTGAAAGTAGCACCCAACAAATGCGCCTTAACTCAAGAAGAAGTGTGGAGAATTTTCTAAGGCAAATAAACTCAAAGTATGAAGGGTGAAATGCGCCTTCACTTGGAGATGGAGTTTGAATTTTTTTATAAGTGTGGTAAACTTAAAGCTCCTACCCCCAAATGCACCCACCTCAAGGAGCTGATTGAAAATTCTTCTAAGTGTCACAAAATGAAAGCTCTAGGTCCTAAATGCGCCCTTGATTGGAAGAAGTCTGAAAATTTTCTAAGTGTGGAAAGCTAGAAGCTTGGTGGGCTGAATGCGCCTAGCATGAGAAGGAATGAGAAAAACTTCCAAGGCACTAAAACAAAAGTTAGAAGAGGCAAATGCGCCTTAGTTTGTAGAGGTGTCTTGAAAATTCGCTAAGGCGTTGGAATTTGAAGCAACTGCCCCTAAATGCGCCCTTCAAGAGGATGAGTTTAAAATTTCTCTAAGGCAAGAGCAAAATTGGAAGTAGAAGGGATGGTATGCGCCCAAACTTGGAGGTGGAGGTGAAATTTTCTAAGGGTGTGAAACTTGAAGTCTATTGTGTTAAATGCGCCTATCTTAAGGAAGGTGGAATGTGGAGGCTCTCACCTCCAAATACACCCAGAAAGCAAAATTTTCCAAAAGAAAATGATTAAGAGATCACTCAGACCTCAAGGATCATGTTGTGACCTTTTCCACACATCGCCCCATTGCAAATGGGGACCCCCTAATTTTTGCTTCGTTTCAAACTTTTGGCTTGGTTTAGTTTGTTTTGTCGTTGTCTCTCTTTTCTGCTATCTGTCTTTCTGGGGATGTGCCCGTCTCTGAGCTTAAATGTGAGATTTTGGCCAAGTCGGTAAAATTAGGGTTTGTGTTTTCCTGGTCAATCTAGGGTCAAACAAAGTGAATAAATTGAAATCTGAGGCTAACATTGATGTCAGTGTGCTCCCAGCAGGCTCTCAGCTAAATTTTATCAGATTCTGAGTACTTACTATTTTTAGTAAGCGTGTAATTACGGGCAATCCTTCAGCATTTTTGTGAATCCGACAATCACACTGCATTCAAAACACATTAAGCTGCTCGCGTGCAAAATTTGAGCTGAAACAGACAACTTACTATTTTTAGCAGTTCAGCTTCCGAAGCAAATTTCAGGACCTATATGCAGAGTTTTTCAATGCATGTCTGAGGATTCCTTCTAGGTTTTCTGAGACCTTCGCGACAGTATAACATGCAAAATGAAATGATGACTTTCAGAGTTCAGCCTTCCGAGGCTATTTTTAGGGTTTGCATGTCAGGGTTTTCTTTGCATGTCAAGTGATTCTTTGTGGGTTTTTCGAGACCTACGCAATGGTATGACATGCAAATGGGGATGGTCACTCAGTAAGGAACTTACTATTTTTAGCAGGTGCATCCCGGCAGCCGCTTCCCAGCACTTCAGAATCACGAGCTGATCGCAATGCAACAGAAACGAGAGCTAACGGAGATCATTTGATAAGCATGCAGAACAAATTAGGGTTTCCAGCTTCGGGACCTGAAAAGAGGGGTAAAAGGTCAGAATTTTCGAAAACCGGTGTATACCACCGCGATCAGCGTCTTCTAGGCTATCTGCTAGTAAAATTTGAGGGTAAACGGAGCACTTACTATTTATAGTAAGTCATTTTGGAAACAGGCTAAAAATAGCAAGTCAACCGCATGCACCAGTGTCAACAGGCAGGCCACGTGGTGAGGAGCGCCTCATTCGAATTTCAAATCAAACGGAGTTGTGGAGGTATCAGAAACGAGCAGTTACTATTTATAGTAAATCACCTTCAAAAATGGGCTAAAAATAGCATGCCAACCAGAGTAGCAGTGTGAACAGGTTGATGAAGTCGTGAAGATCCAGCGTTCAAAATTTCAAATCATTCTGAGCTTCAGAGATGCAAGAATTGAAGGACTTACTATAAATAGCAGGCATGGAGAAGCTGGCAGAGGTCAGGAAAAATGGCTAAGGCATGAATTTCATCCTGCAGCACCCAGGAGATGCGCCCAAGGTGGTAGAGACATCAAGAAATTTTCTAAGTGTTGATCTCATCCTGTAGACCCCCCTAAATGTGCCCTCATCTCCAGCATGTGATGAAAAAAATTACTAAGTCTAAGAAAATCCTCCTGCCTAGCTAAAATGCGCCCAAGGAAGAGCTAGTGAAAGTTAGAAATTTTCTAAGTATGAAATATCCACCTGCCACCTCCAAATGCGCCATCCTTGAGGAGTTGCTAAAAAAATTTTCTAAGTGTTAATTTTCATCCTCCATCACATGTGAAATGCGCCCAGCTACAAGGGACATCAAGAAAAAAATTCTAAGGCAAGAAATTCGTCCACCTCCTATAGCAAAATGCGCCCATGATTCAAAGCAAGTTAGGAAAAAGTCAAAGAGTCAACAAAGTTTATCCTTCACCATAGGCAAAATGCGCCCTCACCTCAAGCCAAGCATGAAAGAAAATTTCTAAGTATGGGATATTCTCCACCACCTCCCAAATGCGCCCATCCTTCATGCATGGCAAAATGCGCCCAAAAGAGGGCATGTAAGGACAAAGACAAGGAAGTTGAAAGGTCACTTGTTGGTGGCGTTTGAAAGTTCATCCTCCTCCTAGGCTCAAATGCGCCCAAACCAGGGCATGTGAAGACAAAAAGAAAGAATCTCAAGCTAGTCAATAAGTCAAAAGGCGTTTCATCTTGCTCCTATGCTCAAATGCGCCCAAATGAGGGCATGTAAAGACAAAAGAGGGGAGCTCAAAGGTCATATGTTGGGCATTGAAAATTTAAAATCCCTCTCATCCTCTCAAATGCGCCAAGAAGAAGAAAAGGTCAAAGATGGCGTTGAATATTCCATCCTTCATGACATGAGATATGCGCCATGTAAAGAGTTAGTAAAGTTGATAAGTGAATAATGCTAGGCGTGGAAAGAATATCCTCCTCAAGGTAGAGAATGCGCCCTAGATGCAATGTGATAAAAAAAAAGAATATACTAAGGAATTGAAAGTTTTTATTCTCTTGAACTTGCTAAATGCGCCCAAGTGCATGAAGTGTGAGATGAAATTACTAAGGCGTTGGAAGTGATGAACAATGATGCTAGGCGTTGAGAATGTTCTCCATGGTACATGAAGTGCGCCTAAGATGTAAAGGGGAAGCAAGGTGATGGAAATTTAAATGGAGAATATTGCCATGTGATAAAAATAATATCCTAGGCGTTGGAATTTTTAAATGAAAATATCCTCTTGAAGTGAGAAATGCGCCCAAGGGGAGATGGATAATATGCCAGGCGTTGAAATTGAAAAATATTTTCTTCATGACATACAAGTGTGCTCGAGGTGTTTGATAGAAAAATCCTCTAAGTGAAGTTGATGATTTTTCTCACCAAGGAAGGGTGAACGAAGTTGAGTAAGAAAATTTCCTAAGGAAAATTCAAAGTGCTAAGTGATTTTAAATATTTTTCTAAGTGTTATCAAAATTCCACCTCTCTAGAGGAAATTACGCCTAGACTTTGAGGTGGTAGAATTTTCCTGAAGCCCGAATGAATTGCCAGTAATGAAGTCCGATGATGCCAGCTGCACAGGGTCAAAAAAATATTTTCAAGTCAGACCAACAAGAAATACTCACAGATGTGAAGAACGGGAATAAATTTGTTTTTCAAGGTTCAAAATTCAAGAAAATTAAATGAACCCATTCGTTGTACACCCATGGGTCTGACGCATTCTGAAGGAAATTTTCTTCTGGGTATTGAAAATCTTCGATGAGAAGTTGATTTTAAAGTCTTCCGCGCTTCGCCAAGCCTTTAGGATGGATATTTTTGATGGACACCAGGATTGATGAGTTTTCCCAAGGAAATTTTCCAAGGCAAAGAATAAGTGTGTTGTTGAGATAAAGTGTTGTGGCCGATGAATTCGAAGTTGGGTGCCTAGATAATTTTTGATCAAATTCTGGATGAAAGCATTTTTCTCAAGTATGAGTTGGAAGAAATATCAGAGTGAAATGCGCCAAGCAGAATACAAGATGGGTTGGAAATTTGGCTAAGGCATGAAGAATTTGAACGCGAAGTTGGCTAGTGAAGACAATGAACGCTTGGAAGTTAGAGCGTGAAAATCCTGGTAAGTAAGTTGAATTTATATTATGAAGTGTTCTAATACTCTTCTCCTTGCTTGTTTTGCAGGAGGAACGTTGAGACCAAGCGGTGATGACTTAGGAAGATGAAGCAAGTACTCCACGAATACATTTCAATCTCGAAGGAAGAAAAGTTGCAAGAAAATGGCTAAGTGTTGAGACTTAGTGACATAGAAGAAACATTTTCAAAACTCAAGATGGAGAAAGAAAGAATTTGAAGTAGTGGTGATCGGAATCATCCGACTTGCAGTCTAGAAGAAGATCGAGAACAGTGTGAACGCCTTTCAAAGTTGGAATCTTCTAGAAGGATGATGGACATTAATGGCTCATTTATTACCCCACTCTTCTTTGTGGCGATTTTTAGGGCGAATCTTGTTTAGGGCTGCGGTGGCACGATCTGGGCCATCTAGCCAATTGTAATCTGAGCCGTCCGTTGGACTTGGCCAGCTATATAAAGGGGGAGTCCCCCTCATTTGTATCTGAGTAGAATTAAGTTAGACAGTAGACATAGAGTAGAGAGACAACTTAGGAGTAACTTAGTATAGATTGATAGTGTAGTTTGAAGAAGAGGGAAAGTTTTCCCTTTGAAAACTTTGTAAGAAATTGTTGTGAACACTCTCTCAATAAAAGAGTTTTTCATTGATGGTGAATTTCGTCTTTGTTGTGAGTAGCTAGCAAGGTTTCTTCGTCCTTCCGATTCAAATGGTAGCATAAAATAGTTCAAAGTAGTATAATTTTCATTCCATGCAAATAGATGTTAACCGTGGAATGTGGTGTTTGATCTAAGCAAGCTTCGCTCATCCATACCACTAGCGGGCTCACTGATGGTGTGTTCGCCTTGTGTAGTCAACTGGAAACGTTGTGGGCCTAACTTCAATCATAGTTTGAATGATGGTATGCGTCATTGTGATGGTATCTTCATGTCAAGTGGTGGTTTGAACATCTTTAGTCATCTCCCTTGAAGATTGCACCGACTCCGTGGAAGCTGTCCGGTGCTGGTTGAGAGTTTGCTGAAGTTGAGCCCCATATCCCACATTTAGAATAGATTTAGACTCTCTAAACCTTACACCATTTCAATTCAGTACTTTCTGATTAGAATAGGAAACCCATGCTTCACAGACAAAACCTTTCGAGCATTTGAATTCCTTCCTCTGTTGTTGAACAATTCCGTAAGTCCCCTTGAAATACTAGCAAATCACATCGAGCCAACTGAGCCTATTCGCACTAAAGGAACCTTGGAGTTGAACGCATGAACTTTCTTGCAATCTTAGCATGCAGAATACTTTGATCAAGAGAGAATAGGGTAGCCGTTGGCGACTTTATTCTGCGTTGGTGTGGTCATGAAAAACGCATCAACAGATCAGAACGTTGAAATTAGGTAAGTAAGGTGAGTTTATATTATGAAGTGTTTCGATGCTCTTCTCCTTGCTTGTTTTGCAGGGTGAACACCGAGGCCAAGGCATGATGACTTGGGGAGACGAAGCGAGTACTTGGAAGAAATGGCTAAGTGTTGAGACCTAGTATGTGCCCAACTCAAGTGGCATGGAAGAAATGTTTTCAAAGCTCAGGATAGGAGAAAACATGAAGGCCCAGGCGTTGGAGATTGACATCATGACAGATTGAAGGACAAAATAAAGGAATTCTTCTTAAGTCTGAAGTCCTCCGACAATGACCTAGAAGATGTTCTCTAGCATACTTCGCATAACCAAAGGTACCATGACCACAAGGAGGAAGATCATCATCAAACAGTTGAATGTGCCTGCCATAACCTTTCAAGAAGTTGAAGCCATGATGATCAGACTCATCGAATTTGCAGTCGAGAAGAAGAACAAGAACAATGCAAACGCATTTGCAGACAGGAATCTTCTAGAAGATGGACATTAATTGCTCATTTATTACTCCACTCCTTATTCTGGCAATTTTTAGGGTTAGGGTTGACGTGGCACAATTTGGGCCATCCATCTGATTGTAATCCAAGCCGTCCATTGGACTGGGCCAACTATAAAATGGGCATTCCCCCTCATTTGTAATTCAATAGAGATTAGATTAGCTCAGAGATAGGAAGATAGAGAGACAACTTAGAGATAGCTTAGTATAGATTGATAGTGTAGATTGAAGAGGAAGGAAAACTTTCTCATTGAATGTTTTGTAAGAAGTTGTTGTGAACACTCTCTCAATAAAAAGAGTTTTCATTAATGATGATTTCATCTTTTGTCGTGAGCAGCTAGCAAGATTTCTTCGTCCTTCCGATTCAAATAGAATCTTAAAGTAGAATAAGTTTCATTTCATGCACGTAGGTGATAGTTGTGGAATGTGGTGTTTAATTTAAGCAAGCTTCGTTAAATCCATACCACTAGTGGGCTCGCTGATGGTGGGTTCGCTTTGCGTGGTCAAATGGAATATTGCGGACTTAACTTCGATTATGATCTTCATGTTGGCATGCGTCGTTGTGACGGTGTCTCCATTGTGAATTATACTTTGAACATTTCTAGTTACTCCCCTTGAAGATTGCACCGATTCTGTGGAAGCTGTACGAAGTGAGGCAAAGCGGAGCCTGGTTGAAGTCTGTGAGAATTGATCGCCATGTCCCACGCCTTAGAGTAGATTAGAACCTTCTTATCCCTACAACCATTTTAAATTCAGTACTTTCTGGTTAGTTTAAGAAACAAGAGCTTTATAGACAAATCTTTTGAGCATTCAAATTCCTTTCTCCGCTGTTGAACAATTTTGTAAGTCCCCTTGAAATACCAACAAAATCACATTGAGCCAACTAAGACTATCCACTGCATGAAGGAACCTTGGAGTTGAATGCATGATCTTTCTAGCAATCTTAGCATGCAGGATATTTTGTTCAAGAGAGGATAGAGTCGCCGTTGGTAACTTTATTCTGTGTTGGTGCGGTCACGAAAAACACATCAACAAGTACTACTGAAACCAGCAATTACAATGATTTTCAATACAAATCTACTCCAAATCAACTACAATGATTACACTATTTTTGTTTACAAATATGAATGGAAACACCCAAGAAATATAGCATAAAATGGAAATAGCTAAGTCTGATGTGAAATACCAGAAAACTGAAGCACGAACCAGCAACTAAGCAAACCCCAAAATGCTTATTTTTCCCACAAAACAACTCTTATGCACTCCAAAACTGAAACAACACTCCTTAGAGGCACAATGACCAGCAACAAAGGGTTTTACAATGCAAAACAGCCACCACATGAAAGGCTCGAATCCCAATGCTAGCTAGATGAAATGGTACGGCCCTAGGAAGAGGCGACCTCTCTAAAAAATTAGAGACTTCAAGATAAAATCTGCAAATGCACAAATAAGGGCGCCTCTAGCATAGAATTTGAATCAACAAACACCCACAAGCAAAATAAAATCACTCCATGAACTGCAATTGAAAATCTGTTTCAACCATACATAAACCAGCAAACACAAAACTGTAAATATCATCAAAACTCTTCTACAATGATGCTCAATCTGCTTGTCTGAGTGAGAAGCAGCCTCAATTCCAACTAGGTGTTAACTCTCAAACACAAAATTGGATTCTTGCTAGGAGCTATGCATTCCTCGAAGCCATAAGCCTGAAATCATTTCGGCAACAATTCGATATGTTAAGCAATGGATCCCAAATGAATGAGCAAAGGCCTCCTTTTATAAAGTTTGAGGTGACTCTTTAGCTTCTCCAAATGGGACGCCCTACTTGTCTTGAAAATATTTTAATTTTTAATTCACTTTCTCCAATCATCATTTTGGTGTCCAATACAAGAAAGGAATAATAATAACTTTTGAAATATTAAAATACCTCATAATGAGGTGTCCACCCTCATAGTCCCCCTTTTTAAAATAACATTAAGTCATTTTGCTAGGCCATGGGATCAAAATCACATTATAATAATTAAATGACTTAAATAAATCATTTCGTTAAAATGCACCTCAAAAAGCTAAATCCAAAAATACTCAACTGCCCTACTTGAAAAAGAAAGCTCACTCAATTGCAGCCAACCTGAGTACTGCCAAAAATAGAACTTACTAAAAGTAGTAAATTCTGAAAAGTTTTCCAATGCATTTGCATGTCATATCACTGCAAATCTCTCTGAAAACCCAGAAAGAATTTGCAAACCAAATCTCGAAACTCCAGTGAGCAAACCTCTGAAACGACCAACCGTTGTGACTTACTAAAAATAGTAAGTGTCAAAAAAGGTTGTCAGATGGAAATGCATGTTACACCATTCTGGAGCTCTCCAAAAACCCAGAAAGCTCCACCAGACATGCATTAGAAAAAATCACATGCAAGCCCTCAAAAATGCATCTGAAACCTCCTGCAAAATAGGAAACCCTAATTTCCACTTCTGAGTAGCCTACGGGCTTCCGAAAATAGGCTATCAATCATAGAAGAGCATTTGGCTAAAATGGGCACATTACAGTCTGCCCTTCCAAAAATTTCTTGTCCTCAAGCAATGCCACTACACTCCAAACTAATCCCAACAAAACATATAAGATCCTAGGGTCCCATGTCCATCTCTGAAAAGACCCACCATGCTGATGCTGCTCCACTCTGATCATACAAATGAAGCCATTATACCAAAACTGCACTAACCTTCCCTACAACCTCAAAGAGATAACATCCCTGAAATTCAAACTGAAAAACATGGAAGGATTGGAATCAGAATCTTGGAGCATTTCACGCCAAATAAACTTTGAGGAATTAACATCTGCAATGTCAATGACAATCACCATTCTAAGAACAAAGAAGATGTTGACGTGTTTTTCGTGACCGCACCAACGCAGAATAAAGTTGCCAACGGCTTCCCTATTCTCTCTTGATCAAAGTATTCCGCACGCTAAGATTGCAAGAAAGTTCGTGCGTTCAACTCCAAGGTTCTTTCAGTGCGAATAGGCTCAGTTTGGCTCGATGTGATTTGCTGGTATTTCAAGGGGACTTACGGAATTGCTCGAAAGATTTGTCTATGAAGCGCGGGTTTTCTATTCTAACCGGAAAGTACTGAATTGAAATGGGGTAGGGTTAAGAGAGTCTAAATCTATTCTAAGGCGTGGGATAAGGAGCTCAACTTCAGCAAACCTCTAACCGGACTTCGCTTTGCCTCGCATCGGACAGCTTCCACGGAGTCGGTGCAATCTTCAGAGGAGTAGTTCAAGGTGTTCAGATCATAACTTAGCATGAAAATACCATCACAACGACGCATATAAACATACAAATCATGATCGAAGTTAAGTACATGATATTCCAGTTGACCACACAAGGCGATTCACCATCAGCAAATACACTAGTGGTATGGATAGACGAAGTTGCTTAGATCAAACACCACATTCCACAGCTAACATCTACTTGCATGAAATGAAAATTATACTACTTTGAACTATTTTACGCTACCATTTGAATCGGAAGGACGAAGAAACCTTGCTAGCTACTCACAACAAAGACGAAATTCACCATCAATGAAAAACTCTTTTATTGAGAGAGTGTTCACAACAATTTCTTACAAAGTTTCCAATGGGAAAACTTTCCCTCTTCTTCAAACTACACTATCAATCTATACTAAGTTACTCCTAAGCTATCACCTAGTTGTCTCTCTACTCTGACTTCTACTCTAATTCTACTGTCTACTGTCTCATGAATGTACAAATGAAGAGGGACTCCCCCTTTATATAGCTAGCCAAGTCCCAAAAGACGGCTAGGGTTACAATCAATAGAGTGGCTAGAATCGTGCCACCTCAGCCCTAACCCTAAAAACCGCCAGAATTGGGAGTGGTACATTAAATGAATCAAAGATTCCCACTCACTCCCAAAAATAGCAAAGGCAATAAATGCCCACAATCAGTCTTCTAGAAGATTCCGCTTGTAGACGCGTTCGCACTGTCCTTGACCTTCTTTCTTGACGTCGCTCTTCAACTTCTTTGTCACGTGAGCTAACACTTAGCCAGTTTCTTGCAACTTTCTCCCTTCGGGATTGAGATGTCGTCTTGAATCACTTGCTTCGTCGCCCTAAGTCATCACCGCTTGATCTCGACGTTCCTCCTGCAAAACAAGCAGGGAGAAGGGCATTAGAACATATCATAATATAAATTCACCTTACCTGATTTTCATGCTTTGATCTTCAAGGGCTCATCGTTTTTCCTTAGCCAACTTCGCGTTTAAATTCTTCATGCCTTAGCCAAATTTTCAACCCATCTTTCATTTTGCCTGGCGCACTTAACTCTAATATTTCATTCAATTCTGGCTCGAGAAAAATGTTTTCATCTAAATTTGATCAAAAATTACCTAGGCGATCATTTTCAAATTCATCGGCCAAGGCAAATTTTATCTTGAAAACGCGTTTTATTCCTTGCCTTAGAAAATTTTCAAATTTTCCCTTAGGAAAACTCATCAATTCGGTGCCCATCAAAATCTTTATCCTGAAAGCTTCGGCGAGCTGTGGAGGACCTTAAAATCCATTCCTCAACAGAAATCATCAATACCCAGAAGAAAATTTCCATCAGAACACGTTGAACTCATGGGTGCACGACGAACGGGTTCATTTGATTTTTTTTTCTTTTTCTTTTTGAATTATGAACCTTAGAAAAATAATTTCTCATCAAATTTATTCCGTCTCTTCAACTCCAGGCGCATTTCCTCGCTCAACTTTGAAAAAAAAAAAATTTATTGACCCCGTGCAGCTAGCATCCTTCGACTTCATCTCCGACAATTTTGCTCACATCTTGAGAAATTTCACCACCTCAGAGTCTAGGCGCATTTTATAGAGGAAGAAAATATTTTGCCTTAGAGAAATTTTAGATCACCTTGTATTTTGAAAATGTGCCCTAGAAATTTTTTTAAAATCATCTTCAAATCCTTCTGCTTGTGGTGAGGAAAATTTCGATTTATAAAAAAAAATTGTCTTGAAAGCACGTATCACGCCCAACATGTTTTATTTTTCGCCTAACATATCATTCATTTATCAACTTTATCTCACCACCTTATGTCTTGGGCGCATTTGATACTTCATGGGGAATATTCCACTTTCAACGCCTAAGTCACTTTATCTTTACCAACTTCAAGATGGGCGCACTTTTTTGATGTTATGGAGAACATTCTTAATTTTCAACGCCTAGCATTATCCACCTCACCTTTACTTAACATTTACTCTTTACTTGGCACCTTTAGTACTCGGAAGAGGATGGGCGCATTTGGCACATGCAAGAATAATTTACCATGCCATTGTTGACTTGTTGATCCCTTTGAGAGGTGGGCGCATACCAACTTCAATACATTTAGAGTATTTTCCTTGCACCCTCTTTGGGCGTACACATGACAAGGTGGACCCACCTCAAGGCGTTGGGATCTCCTCATATGCCACTTGTCTTTTGTCTTTATGCACACGCCTTGCATGGATTCAACGCCTTTTACTTGCTTTGACCTCTCCTCTTTGCATGGGCGCATTTTAAGTGTTGAGGTTTAAATTTGAAACACTTAGAATCTTTACTTTTGATGGGGCGCATATAGAGGAGTCTTCTTTAAATTTCATCAACCCTTTTCTGGTCAAAGGCGCATATGACTGGCTAAGCTTCCAATTTTTCACACTTAGCAACTTTTCAACTCACTCTTCAGGCGCATATGAAGAGCTGAGCTTTGATCTTGAGGCGCATATCATGACTTTAACTTTGATGCCTCATTTTAGGCGCATCTGAGGTCTCATACTTTCAATTCGGTTTTTAATCAACACTTCTCCTTTCAGCTTAGCCGTTTTTATCCTGGGCGCATATCCATGGTGGACCTCAAAGTGCAATATGGAGGTTTCATTTTTATCATCCAGAGGCGCACTTCTTAGTAGAGACTTCCAGTTTTAACACTTAGCACGTTTTTTTTTTTTTTTTGTTCTCCCTCCAAAGTGAGGCGCATATGGCAGACTGAGCTCTCATTTTCTACGCCTTGGTTAAATTTTAAGCTACCCTCTTACCCCAGGCGCATATGATGTCTGAAGCTTCCACTTTCCAGACTTAAAATTTTCTCTAGTTGACATTCCTAGGAGCGGCTGAGGTATTCAGCTCCAGATTTGAAGTGTTTTTAAAAAATCGAGCTCTCCTTTCTCCTCTCCCAGGTGCAAATCTCAGTGTCTCCTTCAAATTCGCAACTTAGATTAATCTCTCTGCCAAAAAGGGGGGCGCATATGGGAATAGATGTTCTGATTTCGACCACTTTCCAGACACTTAGAAAATCACTTAAGCAATCTCCATGTTGAGGCGCAAATGGGAGTATGTAGTTTCAATCTTGAAATTTCGATAAAAAAATTGTTCAGCACTTAGAAAATTTTCAGTTCTTGGCTCATGGAAGGCGCACATCATGTGTCAAGGTTTTAACTGGGGGCGCTTTTGAGAGTAGTAGTTTTTAATTTAAACTCTTAAACATTTTAATCACCCTTCTCCTCTCCAGGCGCAAATACACCCCTGTACGTTGAGTTTTAGCAAAAATTCCAAACTTTAACCATATTGGCGCATTTGGACCCAGGGCCTTCTATTTCATTACAAGCGCATGTGTTGAGTTTCAGATTTTAAATACTTTATAGAATTCTCCCTCTTTAAGGCGCAAATAACCCATAGAGCCTTCAGTTTTATCATGGGCGCACATGATGTGTGGTACTTTTAATTTCTAACATGTTTTCTCTCAAGGGCGCATTTTGACTTGCCAACTTCCAGTCTTCAACGCTTAGGCGAAATCCCATCAATTTATTCTCTCCAGTCTCAAGGGCGCATTTCCAAGCCCTTGTGCTTCAACTTTAAGCACTTAGCATATTTTTAATCACTTCCTCCATGATGGCGCGTTTGGAGGGGTGAAGTTTCAATTTGAAACACTTAGAAAATTTTATCACCACTCTCACCATTTAAGACGCCTAGGAGGGGGGCCCACTTTGAATTTTAAACACTTAAAATATTCTTTGAACTCCTCATGCAGGGCAAGGCACATTTGAGGGCACCTACTTCAAATTTAAAGCACTTAGACAATTTTCTTCAACCTTTCACAAGTCAAGGCGCATTTTACCCATGGAGCATCAAATTTTCATTACTTGGAAATTTTCCAGCCTCCTGCCAGCCTGAGGGCGCAAATGGAGGGGTCTTCTTTCATTTTTCAAACACTTCAAGAATTTTGATCTGTCTTTGGCCTTTTAAAGCAAGTTTTGATGCTGGACCCGAAAAATTATCAAACTTGGTGGATTTCTTGCCCTTTGCCGGATTTAGGGTGACTCGATCATGCTAACCCTAATTTGCTATTTTTAGAAAGTTTGTCAATTTTGCACTTCAAGCTAATTTCAAGCTCCAAAAGGCTGGATTTTGCTTTGTTCGGATCTCGAGATGTGGTTGAGCTGGCGGGCCCTGATATCTGCATGCACCTGCTATTTTTAGCAACTTACTAAAAATAGCAATTGCTCAGAATGTCTTCGAATTTTGCGTGTTGATTGCTTGAAGGGTATTGATCGTGACTGGACGCTGTTTCTGCCTGGCTGTCGTGTTTCGCCCTTGATTTAATTGACCTGCTAAAAATAGCAACTATCTGATTCTTCATTTTCTGCAACTCCGTTTATCTCGAAATTTGCGCCAAAGGTCCCTCATTACTTGTTTGATTTGTATCTGCCGAGATTCGATGCTGACCTGCCAATTATAGCTGCTTTTGAAGTGACTTATTATTTACAGTAAGTGCTCGTTTCTGAGACCTCCTTAGCTCCGTTTGACTTGAAATTTGGATAGCGTGCCCATCGTTAGTGAACTTGCCTGTCTGTGCCGGCGCCTGAGATTGACTTTCTATTTATAGCCTGCGTCTGGAACATTTTACTAAAAATAGCAGGTTCTCCGATTGCCTTCAAATTTTGCCAGCAGATTCTCGAAAGGATGCTGATCATGATGGATACCTCAGTTTTGAATATTTTGACCTATGATTCCTCATTTTTAGCGCTGAAGCTTGAAACCCTAATTTTGTGCATGTTGCTCAGATGAGCTCCATTTGACCTCGTTTCAGTTGCATGATGGTCAGTTTGCAATTCTGAAGTGCTGAGCTGCTGCCTGATTGGTACCTGCTAAAAATAGAAAGCGGCCCGAAAAGTGACCGACCGGCTGCCGGATGATTTCGCGTGTCGTACTGCCCGAAAAATCTTGAAAAACCCAGAAAAATCTCCAACATGCAAGCACTGGCTAAAAATAGTAAGTTTCCAAAAAGTGGTCAGCTCCATTTGCATGTTACACTGTCGCGAAGCTCTTGGAAAATCCAGAAAGAATATACCGACATGCGCTGAAAACGTCTGCATGCAAACCCTAATATCGGCCTCCGAAGGCTGAATGCTGAAAGCCATCGTCATGCTTTGCATGTCATATCACCGCGAAGGTCTCGAAAAACCCAGAAGGAATATGCCAACATGCAAAGAAAATCTCTACATATGCACCCTGAAATCTGCTCTGGAAGCTGGACTGCTAAAAATAGCAAGTCGTCCGTTTTTGCTCAAATTTTTCCTGTGTGTAGCCTGAGGTGCTCTGGACGCAGCGTGATCGTCAGAATTTCAGAAATGTTGAAGGATTGCCTGTAAATGCACACTTACTAAAAATAGTAAGTACTCGGATTCTGACGAAATTTCGGTGGAAACCTGCTGGAAGCATACTAACAACAGTGTTAGTCTCAATTTTCAATTTATTCACCTCATTTGACTTCAGGTTGGCTGGAAAATTCAAAACCCTAATTTTCGGACTTGACCAAAATTTCCAGTTTAAACTCAATGATGGGCACAATCCCGAAAAGACAGACAGAGAGACAACGACAAAATGACCGAAAAGCAAAGCCAAAATTAGGGGGGTCCCCATTTGCAATGGGGCGATGTGTGAAAAAGGTCACAACAGAAGAATAATCTAATCAACTCAAAAATATTCTCATCAGCATAACTCCTCAAAGCATCAAATAGAGTCACAATAACAAGAGTGTCTTGATCATGGCTATTTGCAAAGGAAAAAACAGCTCTTTGCAAAGTCATTGCAGTCGCGTCTTCAAAACTCCTCAAGGATGTACAATTCCTACTCTGAGTAATTCTGATATATTCAATACAACTTCTGAAAACTTTCACCACTCTCTCCCCAAGAGTCAAAAAATTGAACCAAATCAAGCAAAGGTTCGCTGCCCCAAACACTAGTGCAAGAGAATGTACAAAGATAGCCATTGGAAAATAACTTGAACACCATCCAATACTGATCCGGATCACTACGAAACATCATTTCGCACATTTAAAGGCCAAAAACCATCACTAATAACAAATTGTGAAGAGAAAAAATGAGTGTACCAGCTGCCCATGAAATTTGAAATGAACCACTTCAAATCTGATTTTAGGAAAATCAGCGTGCAAGGAATTGAACAACTGATGCAACACTAAAAATCAGCATCCATAATATCACAACTAGTCATGCCCAAGGCTGGAAACATCCTCTCAAGAAACTACAACCCAACATAAAACCATCCTTTGCTCGAAATATCTCTCCTGATGATGTCTCCTGAATGGGACAAATCAATCCCTAACAAGTGGTTGGTATAAAAGATGCCAGCAAAAACAACACTAAACTCAACTATCTTGGGAATGCCTCTGCAATCACCAACTGATATCACATCATCGACACCTAATCCTCCAGTGTCAAAAGGACGAATTTGAGGACACCAACTCATTTGTGTGTTAAGAATCGTAACTCCATGTAAACTCATTGGAAAGTGGATAGTAGTGCCAACTTTGAAATTTTTCCCACAACTCCAATCCTGATTCAACACCTCATCTTGGACAACTGCACCTGGGCCACAAATCCTGTGATCAACTCCAACCACCTCATGGAGTTCGGAAGGAGCTCCATCACTCAATACGGTCATACCTCTAAACTGTATCTCATGGAACTGAATGATGTTCTTCATGTGTGCATAAACAAGTAGGCTCATCCTCTCTAAACTGATGCAAATAATAATAGCACTGTCAAAACTGAAAATCAGGCCTCTAATTATCTTGGGAATGCTTCCCTTGTTATAAATTGATAGAACCTCATCCCCACTAAAACTCCAAGTGCTATAGTGACAGTCTCGTGCACACAAATCCATGTAATCAATTGCAAACATCAATGCAAAGTTTGTACATGTCATGACCAACATTTTAGAATAACCACTAAACAACAATGTGCAATCTGGAAACCAAGGAGCCAAGTCTAAAAATTCTCCCACAATTTGTTGCATATTTCCGAGAATCGACCAATTCAACCATCTTAAGATAGGCGGTACTCTTCCATTGGTTAATGTTGAGTGAAGACCAGCAAGTTCAACTTTGGACACCATTAAATGCTCATTTGCTAACCATCCCAAGAGAGTATTGCCTGACATGTAGCTTGGATCCATCAATATTACCTCATGCTTAACTATAAAATCTTGCATGTCAAAAAAATAATGCCTCTTACCAACGTCATCCACATAGAAATTATCTATCACCTTATGATAAACCAAATCATGAGAAGATAATGGACTGTTGTTCACAATCACAAAGGCAATGTTTTCTTCATCCCTTTCATTGGTGTCTTCACAGAATTCATGCACATCTTATTTAACTTATGGATGCCCAGCATTAGTTGCCGATCCACAGAGTGTAACATGCTGAATACCACATACATTACCAGTCATAACATCTATCTCATGGCTGCAAACTATTCCTTCTTGTTACAATTCCTCTTCCCAACTCAAGAGTTCACACTCTTGATATACCTTCCAATCACCAACAACATATTGAATCTCCTTGGCATTATGTAATGTTTCAACATTATGGAGTTCATTTATTCCTTCAACTATTTGCTTGATCTCCATAAACCTTGTATTAGCTTCTCCATAAGTGATTGATTTTCTGCTTTGCATAAAGAGTGATGAGCTAAGGTAAGATCAAGGAAAATCCCATCAACCTCTTTCTCCTTCTCTTGGTAGGCATCATAGGTCTCCTCTGCAAACTTAATGGCATTATCCCTATTCGAGAGCAAATGCAAATAATCTGTCTTCATTGATTCCAATGCTTCCTTGATGATTTGCATTTTCCTTAACTCCATTATGTCTCTCTTCAAACTAAATTTTCCAGTAGAGTTCTTCAATGAAATTGTGTGTGCTATCAAATCTTGATAACGCTTTAACAATTTTCTCTTCTGAAACCATTAATTTATCCTTCAAAACTTGCAGCTCTTTAGGCCCTTGATCACAATTAGCAAAGAGGCTTTGCTCATCAAACATCAACTTTTCTGATTTGTTTTCATTGACATGATTTTCAAAATCAGCTTCCTTTCTAACCTTTTCAATGCATAATTCCTAAATAGAAGGCTTGTTAGCAATATCTTCAAGCAGTGAATCATCAAAAGATTTCATTGCTTGCTCCCCTAAGCATTCCTGTGTCAAAACACCTGGATCCAATGGTCTCATGAATATCTGATTTTGTTATGAACAAATATGCCCATCAAGCTCTCCATGAAAGGTTGGTTTCTCCAATACATCACCTTTAGAGAGATTTAAGTCAAACAAACTGGAGTTATAATAATAATTAGCTCTATCATTAGGAACACTGATCTCAACAAAATCTTCCCCAAGGTCATTCTGAAGTAATTTTGGCGTGGGAAAATCCCACTCATATTCAGAATTATCATCAACAAAATGATGTACATGCTCCAACTTAGTTACTGTTTTGAAATTTTCAGTGACCTGAAAATCTTCATTAGCTGCATTTCCTTCAAATAAATCATTTTGAAGGTCTACCTTACATTCCTCTTGATTAATGAAATCTTCTTTTTCATACAACAGCTCTGTAGGTTCATCTCTCCCCATTTCAACATGTTCTTTTTCTAAAAACTCAAGTGAGCCAATTTGATAGTCTTCATGCTTGGAAACTTTCTCTTCATCATCGGAGACATTCCTACCTTCATCTTCAAGTGAATTAGTATCTCTATCTTGACCTTTCAAGTTCTCATGCTCTTCCTGTGTGTGAACTGGAGAGGCATCCAAACAATCTTCTGTTTTTAGAACATTCTTCTCTTCAATAAAAGAATACATGCTCTCATTAACCTTTGTCGCATCTTCTCTCCAACTCGATTCACTTTGTATAGGTTTTGCAATTATCTTGAGATATCCTCTAAGATCTGCGTCCTTCATTAGATTAGACAATTCTTGCATCAACTCTGACATAGACTTATTTGTTGTAGACATCTTCCAACTCTACTTCAACCAATTTGTCAGAATGAATGCACTAGAATGGACATGTAGGTGCTGGTCACCAACATGCAAAGAGACTTGAAGCCACCAAAACTGAATCAACTACTGAAAAATTCTGATTTGCAATTGACAATCAACAACAAAGAGTTAACTTCCAACAGGCTGACAAGTTCACCGGCTCTATCTTTTCACCAGATGGTAGGATTTTGGCTCTGATACCACTAAAATATGCCCTTTAGTTTTTTCTCAATTTTTTGACAACAAATCCAACACAATCACCAATAATTAGCATTAGCTCCAAAGATAATCAACTTGAAAGTAACCTTCACCAAGAATGTTCACCAAGATCCTATTGAAGGTGAGGTGATAGCATATCGTGATGGGATCGTTAGCAATAAACTAAATTGAATTACAAAGCTGGAAATGAAAGTGCAGGTGGTGATCCGACCATGAAAATTCCGCACTACCACTTATTCAGTGGGGGGAAATTATTACAATGAAAGAGCAAATCATCTGCTAATAGTAGGCATCCGCTTTTCAAGAGGCATTCACTTTAGCAATGGGAATTCTCCACTTATTCAGTGGGTGAAATGACAAAATACAATTGAAATATAAAGAGGTTGATTCAGTACTACTAAAACCAGCAATTACAATGAGTTTATTACAATGATTTTCAATAGAAATCTGCTCCAAATCAACTGCAATGATTACACTGTATTTTTGTTTACAAATATGAATGGAAACACCCAAGAAATATAGCATAAAATGGAAATAGCTAAGTCTGATATGAAATACCAGCAAACTGAAGCACATACTAGCAACTAAGCAAACCCCAAAATGCTTATTTTTCCCACAAAACAACTCTTATGCGCTCCAAAACTGAAACAACACTCCTTAGAGGCACAATGACCAACAACAAAGGGTTTTACAATGCAAAACATCCAACACATGAAAGGATCGAATCCCAATGCTAGCTAGATCAAATGGTACGGCCCTAGGAAAAGGGCGACCTCTAAAAAATTAGAGACTTCAAGATAAAATCTGCAAATGCTCAAATAGGGGCGCCTCTAGCATAGAATTTGAATGAACAAACACCCACAAGCAAAATAAAATCACTCCATGAACTGCAATTGAAAATCTATTTCAGCCATACATAAACCAACAAACACAAAACTGTAAATATCATCAAAACTCTTCTATAATGATGCTCAATCTGCTTGTCTGAGTGAGAAGCAGTCTCAATTCCAACTAGTTGTTATCTCTCAAACACAAAATTGGATTCTTGTTAGGAGGTATGCGTTCCTCGAAGCCATAAGCCTGAAATCATTTTGGCAACAATTCAATATGTTAAGCAATGGATGCCAAATGAATGAGGAAAGGCCTCCTTCTATAGAGTTTGAGGTGACTCTTCAGCTTCTCCAAATGGGACGCCCTACTTGTCTTGAAAATATTTTAATTTTTAATTCACTTTCTCCAACCATCATTTTGGCGTCCAATACAAGAAAGGAATAATAATAACTTTTGAAATATTAAAATACCTCACAATGAGGCATCCACCCTCATAGTCCCCCTTTTTAAAATAACATTAAGTCATTGTGCTAGGCCAAGGGGTCAAAATCACATTATAATAATTAAATGACTTAAATAAATCATTTCTTTAAAAATGCACCTCAGAAAGCCAAATCTAGAAATACTCAACTGCCCTGCCTAAAGAAGAAAGCTCACTCAACTACAGCCAACCTCAGACTGCCAAAAATAGAACTTACTAAAAATAGTAAATTCTGAAAAGTTGCCCAATGCATTTGCATGTCATATCACTGCAAAGCTCTCTAAAAACCCAAAAAGAATCTGCAAATCAAATCTCGAAACTCCAATGAGCAAACCTTTGAAATAGACAACTATCGTGACTTACTAAAAATAGTAAGTGTCAGGAAAGGTTGTTAGATGGAGATACATGTTACACCATTCTGAAGCTCTCCAAAAACCCAAAAAGCTTCACCAGACATGCATCAGAAAAACTCACATGCAAGCCCACAAAAATGCATATGAAACCTCCTGCAAAATAAGAAACCCTAATTTCTACTTCTAACTAGCCTACGGGCATCCAGAAATAGGCTATCAAACATAGAAGAGTGTATGGCTAAAATGGGGACATTACAACTCAAAACCTTTGTTTGGTGGCCTTCTTGGTGGTATCTCTCCAAAAACCTTATCATGCTTCCCCAAGAGCTCCTAAATGTCAACGTGATATGGCTAATTTGAATCAGGAATCTCCTTGCTAATGATCAAACACTCAGCAGCCCATGCTATGTCACCATGTCTAAAAATGCTCTCCAAACGTTTAACTGACACAACCTTTGGTGGCCCTATAGTCATGCCTCTAAGCACAACCCTCTTACCATCTACTGCTTTGAATTTGAGCTCCATAGTCTGGAAGTTTTGTGAGTATTTCCCTAATGAATGGAGCCACTGAATACCAAGGATAGCGTTTGTGTCACCTAAATCCAACACATAGAAATCATTAGTGACTGTGTAATTTCCCAATGTGATAGGCAACTGCTGAATCCTTCATGTACATGCCATGTTATATCCATCTGCCACCATTACATTAAAACCCTCAAAATCTTCAGTTGGCAATGCTTGCTTCGCCACTAAGGCTGCATCGATGAAATTGTGGGTGGCCCCACTACCAATCAATATTGTGATGTGCTACCCCTGTAAAGATCCCCCGACTCTGAAGGAGTTGAATCTCGGTGGTCCTGATAGGGTAGCAACAGTGCTCCTCTTGCCCTCATCCTGGGGCTGCTCCTCATCTAAGCTGTTATCCTCATCGTTTTGTGGCTGCCCCTCATCATCACTGTCTTTACTCTCTGATCTGACCTCAATGAAGTGAACCTTGCCTTTACCAAGGCAACGGTGGCCACACTCCCAATGCTCTCTACAGTGATAACATATCTCCTTTCTCCTACATTCTACACGATCCTCCTCTTCCTCCTTGCTCCTCTTGGGCCAATCCTTATGAACAGGTTTCTTCCCCTTGTCCTTATGTGAGGAAGAACTATGAGGCGGATACTTGTTCTTTTGTTGGCTTGATAACTTACTCTTATGATTGCTAGACTCCATGTCTCTAGCCTTCTTGATTGCCTCCTGTAATGAAGTATGATTGAGAGCTTTAACCCAACCTCTCAAGGGATCCATCAAACCATCCATGAATAGGACCAACAACCTTCTCTCTAAGCTATCGGATACTAGAACAACCAACCTCTGAAAATCAACAATGTAAGTATCCAATGACCCCCATTGTTTCAGCTGGGCTAACTCCTTGAAATGGAGTTCAGGATCCTGAACATCAAATCTCTCAATCAGCCTCTCAGTGAATTCAGCATAGGAGGTGATTTGATCATGGCCCATCGTAACTAATCCATGATGCCACCATTCATATGCAACTCCATCCAAGTGTATGGTAGCATATTTGATTGCTTCATCCTCGGGCATAGGATTGAGTTAAAGTAGGTATCAACTTTTTGCACCCAAGCTCGTGCTGATGTCTTTCCTGACCCATCATAGTATGGCAAACTCAACTTACCTACCCTTCTCCTGAGATCATTATGTTGCTCCCTGTTTCCTCTGCCTGGTCTATGTCTCATTCTTAAATCTATGTAGTCTCGTAAAGACATATCATGCTGGAAACCTTGACCAGCATCAATCCAATCTAGCCTAAGTTGCTCTTGCAGCTCAAGAAATGTAATTTCATCTACTTGTGGCTCTTCTCTAGCTGGAAAGACTAGAATCATAGGTCTTGACCCTGTGTGTGTAACCCTATGGTTAGGAGTCCTGTTGTTGACTGAATGATCTCCTTGACCATTGTTTCCCCCATTCATACTATTGTTATTACTAATAGTATTTCTTATCAAAAGATTCATCATTTGTGTCAACTGCTGATTTGTATTTCTTTGCTCTTCCAAGTGTGCTCTCATCACTGCATCACCGGATAGCTCTTCTCTTCTTGGTTCTTCCCTACTTGGGCCGCCACTTCTTCTTTCACCCATTGTGCTAGATGATTCTATTTCAATCTCTGAATGTATTTCCAATATGTCTGAAACTGTTTTCCCTTCCGGGACTTGTGGTGGCTGCCAATTCTTCTTAATTTCTTTATCATAGTACTGCTCTTTCTTCTTTTCTTCTCTTGCCACGTACCTCTTTTTTCTATCACTCATGTACCCCTACAGGATGGCAGAAACAATAGCTCCGATACCACTGTAGGAAGCCTTGCCAAACTGATCCAAATTTTCTGTTTTTTTATGCATTGGAATTTTGTCAAACAGTTTGCTTGCAAATTGCCCAACTGCTGTTTGTGTTCTCTTTTTGTGTTTTCAATGTATTTGATGATAGCATAAATATAAAAGGCTTCTAAACAAATGTTCTAATGACTATAATAAATCTGAGAATGCAATGCAATGCTTCTTTTTGGATTTTCAATGACCATGGATTACTAAAAATGAATGCAAATGACACCTACAACAAAGAGACATTCTAACAAACACTTTGCATACTAAATACGAACAATGCAACTACAACCAAAGGCATTACATCAAACATTTGATATGCAGCTCCAATGCTTATAGTATTTGATGCCAATCTTATTACTACTGAAGATTACAACATATAGATGGTGCTACACGCTGATTGCCTCTACAATGATAAATCAATAATGCACTTATGATGATCGAAATACAAACTGGAATATTCTTAATCTGATTTCAGAACTAAGCTATTGACTTTACAATAATCGCCCCTTTTATGAGGTAGACAATTTTACAATACTACTATGGCAAAATGCAATGACAATAACTAAACAGAATGAAGGAACCTGGGACGTCTTGGCTGGGAAAATCTGATGATGTGCAAGCATGAATCGAAACTCTTAAGAATCGACCTTGCTGGACCTGAGTTTATAGCACCTAATCTCCTTTTTGACCAGCAATCCCTCCTCCAATGATTTTAAATTTTTATGTGCCTCCTCTTCAAAGATTGAACCGCCTATCTCTGTCAAAAAGTCATCCTTTGGCTGGGACTGAAAATTGCCCTTGTAGCTATCAATTTGATAAGCTAGAAGGCTGCCAACAATATCTTCAAAATCGCCTAGAGCTAGCTGATATCTTCAATTATTTCACCAAATCGAGCTTCCATGGCTGCTAATGATTATCACACAAAATTTTGTAGCTATCTCCTCAAATCGATTTCCTCCAAATTTGGCCCTTGGCCACAAAATTTGCACAAATGAAGAAGACTGAAATATCTCCTTCTCTCAACTCTAGCTAGGATTGGTATTTCACAATCAAAACCGGCACTCTAGAGTCTTCAAACCGTTGAGCGATTTTCTAAGCATTTAAGCTCACCAATGAAGTATGAAAATGTCAACAACTCAAGATGCCCAAATACAAAGCCAAAAGCTCCTTATAAAGAATTCTCATCAAGTCTCCAAGAAGCTTCTAGAAAATAATAATATTTTATTCCAAGTGACTTTATAATATATTATTTTTATTTAGTCACTTTATTAAATTAATTAAATATAAATTTACCTTATGATATTTATTTATTGAGATAAGTTTACAAATAATTAATTTAATATCTATTCCCTTATTTCACCTTTTAGCCTTCAGGAATAAGTAAAGGCTAAAACTCCTAGGTGGCTATTGAAAAAGGGACATTACAATGGACAATAGGTATATGAAGAGAAAATAAGAAGATAAAGACATAGAGATATAAATAGCGAATGGAAGATAATAAGCTTTAAGCAAAGATATATAACAATGAATAAGGACAAAAATAGATACATTATCCGAATATAGCAGCAGAGATTGTCAGATAGGTACATTGTTGCAAGAACACATAATTGTAGAAGTATGTATATTTCTAATATATATCTATGCACACATCATGATTTGAAATTAGGTCAGCACTAATTCCACTTGTAGAAACATCATCAATGCCCTTATTAGGCGTCTCAACACAAGAGGGCTCAAGTTGTTCTATGATCTTGTTGTACCCAAACCAAATTTTTTGCTTCATCAAGGCATTTTGCATTTTAAAGTCTAAATCTTGCTAATTTGATGTAAAACACAGTTTTGGGCAATGTCAAGCATGGAGTAGTTGTCAATAGTTTGTCGGTCAAAGTCAGTTATATTGAACAAAACCTGAAGCAGAGACTCAAAATGAAGATCTTCACGACGAAGGAGCATCTCATGACGACATTTCATATTGCAGACGGTATTTTCAATGATCGAAGCAGAGTTTTTAAAGATCAAATCATGGAGATTTCTCAGAGGAAAAGCCCAAAAGCGCAAGTATAGCTCAGGGGCGCCCAACTTGTTGGAGGTCAAGATCTTGTCTAAAATGCTCAAGCATCCAGTCAATCTCTTCAGAATTAGTCTGGCTATCCGTTGAGCTATCCAGCGAGGCGTTCCGAGACTCACAGCTCCGGCAATCAGCAACAAAAGTTAAAATCCCTAAATTTTAGGAGATGAGAAATTTGTCTTTTCCAAGCAAAAGCGCGCCTCTAGCTTGAGGGCGCTCATCTTGAAGCAGGGGTAAATCTCGACAGTTTCGATGTCGGATGCAGTCAATTTGTTCACAACTAGTCTGCTTATCCGACGAGATATCAAGCGAAGTCATCCGACTCTCAGAGTTCAGGCGGCAGTCGTCCAAAGATCAGCTTAAAATGGAGTTTTCATGTTTCTAAGCTTCTCCGTTTATGCCCAGTGCAAGTACAGGCCAGGGGCGCTGGCTTAAAGGACCCTCCAAATGGCATTATTTGCAGACAGAATCTTCATAACATTAGTAGTATTCTAGCCTGGCTCCGCAACGCATCATTCAGCTTGTCGATCCGACGTTCCTGGTGGTCGTGGCGGAGATTCTACCAAGCATGTAATTTTTACGGGCGGACCAACAAATGGTTTTTAGTGTATTTCCACAGTTCAAGGGCGCCTAGCCTTTAGGCCTGTCAGATGAGCCCGTTCGCGTTCGAAGTCTTCACGACTATTGAGCGTAATCAATTTATCTTTCCAACGAGCATAGCCGTCAGCCTTCAGCATTTGGCAGTCGCTCGTGCGTGCGAGGTCTTTGGTGTCATACTACAAAGTGAGGATGTCCAGAAAATGGCTAAGTCTGGTAGCGGTAAACATAAATAAAATACGCACTGGAGTTTTTGAGGTCTTAGAAGCAGTTTTCTTGCCTCAATACCTCCAGGGACTTCTCTTGAGGGCCCTTCTAGCTGTCCGTTAAAACAGATAGTGCCTGAATAGGGTCATCCCAGCTCCAGATGTCAGAGTCAAAGTAGGGTACTCGGATGGAAGTTTGATTTTCGTCAAAATAACACCAGTGCAACCTAGAGCCAGGGGCGCTTTTGTTTTTGAGGCCCTTAACACAGCTTTCAGGTGTCATAGATACAGCCGTTGGATGCAGAATGTCTCCAGTCATGCAGTAAGCTTCGTCTCGTATCAGCAGGGTTCACCGTTTGCCGGCAGCAGCTGTCTGAAGTGTCAGACGGCAGTTTAGGAAAATGGCCAAGTCTGGAACCCGTAAAGCAATTTAATCAGGTGCGCCTAATTTTTCAAAGGGTTAAACGATGGATTTTACAGTAGTGTCTCCCAGCAGACATTTCTTCCTTGTTCAGTAGGCTTTCCGATGAATTCTTCAGAACAGTCTCAGCATCACCCGGTCATCCGGAAATCAATATCGAAGTTGGCCAGTCGTGACAGTGCTGTCAGCTATTAAATAGGGAGTTAGTAAAAAATGAAGTATCTTGAGAAAATGGACGCCTATGTGCGTAAGAGATGACTTTTCGGAATCAGTAAGTCAAACGATGAGTCTCATAGCTTCAACCAGTTTGTCAACTGAAGTTCAAAATATGCTTGTTCAGAAATGGCGATTTTCTATTTTTAGCGCCATTGCATGATAATAAGTATTTTATTATTATTTTCAAATTTGAACTTCTAGTCACTGGCAGTTGAACTGAAAGGCAACCAATCAGAGGATTTCTATTCTGGTTAGGGTTTATGAATTCTTGCAATCACAATTCAGTGCGAATTTCTTCTTATTTATACAGGCGCCATCTTCATTGTTGTTCACAAGCTTTCAAAGAGAATTCGTATTTCTCAAGAGCAAAATTAATCTTGAATGAAATTCGTATTTTTCTAAGGCAAATTCATATCTTCAAAGGGAAATCGAAGTTTAAAGCAAATTCAAGAATAAATTCGTATTTCTTCAGAAGAGAAGGGCGCACTTCCAAAAGCAATTCGCAACTCCAAGATTCAAAGGCGTATTCCAAATTCTTTAAAGGCGTATTCATAAATTCATAAAATTCGCAATCCTTCAAAGATTCAAAGGCAAATATCATTTCAAAGGCGAATCCTCAAATCAATATAAAATTCGTATTTTCTTCAAGGAAATTCGGATTTCTTCATATTTAAAAGGCGCAAATTTCAAGAGGAGAAATTCGTGGTTTTCAATTCCAAGGCGAATTCTTCCAGTTCAGAGGCAAAATCTTCATCAATTCACAGAGGCGATTTTTCCTAATTAATCTTTTTGCAGATTCAAGTTCACAATTGTCAGCAATTCAAAGAAATCTTGGGCGATTTTCACAGAAGAAGGCTTCAAAAAACGTTTTTTTTATCCTTTCAATCACAGATTTCTCACAAAATATAAATTGCATGTTCCTGAAATTGGCGAATTTGGCAAGTCTCAGTATCTGGATTGTTCTCATATAATTTCCTCGAGTTGAAATTGTGCGTTTGATTTTTCACGAATTTTTAGCTTCAGAACACTCGTTCTCGAATTGCTAATTTTCTCAAGTGAAAATCTTTGTACAATCAAGTAGAAGTTGAATTTTCGCAAATCTGACCTTCTGGGTTGTCTTAGAATCCTTTTCTGGACAAAACCCATATCTCGGATTTTTCGCTGAAAATAATTCTTCGAAAGGCTATTTTTAACTCTCGCAGGCTATTTTTAGATTCCAGAAATCTTGTCAGAATATAGCCGAGTTCACAGTCAACAGGCAAGTTTTTCAGAATGCAGTTCACTCAGCTCGAATATAGGACCAAAACCGTCCTTACTCATGATTTCCGTAGGTTGGTTGAGACAGATCTACACAAAGTATTACCAGAAGCAGTGCTAGACCCAGTTAAGATCAGAAGTTCAATCATTCAGAATATTGAGCAGTCTGGTTTACTAGAGGCCGCTTCCATACCTATCTCCGTGCACTGTATTGAATTCGTGATGTCTTGCATTAAGCATTACAATTCTACTACTCATGAGATAGTGTCAGTTGACGGACAGGTCATTTGCAGTCTCAAACCTTTGGACATCGAAAGGAGTTTTGGCATTCCTCAACACCAGAACAGCCTAGTTGTTTCTATGGAGCAGTGTGCGCAGGCATTTGATGCTGATGTGGACAAGTGTCGAAGAAGATGGCGAGAAAGATGGTTAAAACAAGCAAAGAACAGATTGCCAAACAATGTGGGTCGCGGTGAATACAAGGATGAGTATGCGATTCTAATCACACTCCTGAATCGTGTCTCAGGTCAAGAACATGCAAATGTTTTCCAGCCTTGGATGTATTACATTATTGGTCGCATCATTTCTGGGCAGGAGCATTATGACTGGGCATCCTTCATCAGTGACATTCTCCACAGGCAGATCACCGGTTTCTTAGTTGCCCATGAGTTTCACATGTGTTCATATCTCGTGTACTTGATCGCTTATCAGGGTCAGTTCCGAGGACTTAACACCATGGGCATCCTCGTTCCAGAAGGTTTATCAGTATTATGATCAGCTTGAGTTCACCAGAGCTGAGCGTCATTTCAAGCGTGTTCACGAAGCTTTTCTAACTTATACAGTGAGGAACTTGGACAATCGAGCATGTTCGTATCTCGGCAGTTGCTAGGGCAGCGATGGATGGATGGGCGGATTGGTTTATTCAATTCCCAACATACACCTACATCCGAGTTTACGCTTCACAGGAAATCCAGCTATGCTTCCACGTTATCCTTCGGATAAGACAGTTTTTCAGGAGTTCCTAAGACAGATGCATGATGTTCATCGTCTTCTTCGCCGCAGGCACAGACCATCTCTCAACTTTCCTTTTCAATTTGGAATGTATTGGTGCAAGTCGGCAATTGATAGTAAGATCGCAGGACAAGAACTTGAGAAATATCATCTTAAGTATCTTGTCGAAGCACGTGCCTATGACCTTTCAGGTCATTATACAGCTCGCCTTGCTGGAGGCACATATCACGAGCCTTCTATGGAGGATTACTGGGCAAATTGCGCAGATGACTTCGAGGTTCGCAGACGCAGTTACGGCCGTTTCTCTCTCTCACAGATTTCTGTTTTCTTATCAGAGGATGTGGGAGGTTTATCAGATGACGAGGGAGAAGTTCTTCCTCAGTTTTTCAGAGAGCAGGTCGATACACAACCATTGCCAGCAGTAGATTGGTACGCCAAGGAATATGTAACGGTCAAAGAGAGGTCAAGTAGAGTTATTCAGAACAGTATACTTTACCTCGACAGCAAGAAGACAAGGAGGGTAAGTGTTCCCAGAGCAGAGCCGCCAGTAGTGGTGAATCCTTCGTTACCTTCCTCGTCAAAACCTAATAAAAAGAAGAGGAGTAATCCTCCCAAGAAAGTACAAGCGCCAAACAGTTCAAAGGGCAAGGCGCTTGCCACTGTTACACATACAGAGCCTGACAGATATCCTATCACAGAATCAGTTCAGAGGTCAGTTCAGAGCCCGCCAGTACCTGAGGTTCAGCCTCAAGTTCCTACACCAGTTTCAGAGCCTTCACCAGTCCCAATTCACATCGAATTGGATTTAGACTCTCCACCTCGCAGTGGGTCTTCTACACATTCACTCTCATCAGTACCTCCTGTCGCTAGTGCAGACCCTTCTAGTAGCATTAGCCGAGATCAATCTTGGATCGAAGCTCAGCTAGGAAGGAAGAGGAGGCAGCCATCCTATGTTCTTAATCATTCTGATTTTGATGACATTTACCAGGATGCGCCGGACAAAAGAGTCAAGAACATGGTTCACGTAGAGAGAAACACTGACATGGAGATTGTCGTTGAGACTGTCGTACCTCCACAAGGGAAGAACTTGGCTGAATTAGAATCTCAGGATTTTGAGGTTATCACAGTCAACCTTGGTCGCAGCACACGCCAGACTCAGGTTGATCTTCTACAAGTTGCTGCGGACAGTGCCAGGGATAGAATACTAAAGGACGGAGAGGATAAGGCAGCCCTCAAGGCTGAAATCAGACAGCTTCGTCAGTATATTTCTAGCCTTGTGCATAGACCCGATGCCATTAGTACACTCCCACCGATGCTTGAGCCTCCAGCAGAGCAAAGTCAACTCAATCACTTGGTTGCATATGGCAAGCGTTTGGAGGAATGGGAGGAGGAGTTCGTTGCTAGAGGCCGTACTATGCTCACAGAGTTATATCAGTTGCGGTACAATGCACGTGAGCTCCGTCTTCGTCTTCAGGATGAGGAAAGAGATATGGCAATTAACAAACCCCGGGACGAGATTATGATTGCTCACCTGAGTGTGGCTTATGATACAGTCACGGATGCAGAGGACAGAGAGGCTATCTACTCTTGGAAGACACAATTGGTTTTCAGGGTAAAGATAGAGGACAGTTTAGCATCAGAGTTGGCTGAGAGTAGAGAGCACGTCACTAGTGCACTCCGGTTTGTGAGGACTTTAGTGTCCCGCTTACCGTGCCGTTATCAGATCGAGGGTGGTGCCTACGTGGAGCTTACCGATGTTCAGTCAGAGCTCCAGCACTCATTCATACCATTTTCAGTGGGGAGACCATTGGCTGTAAGATTACTCAGCTTACAGTCATGTCAGCATTGTTCGATGAGGCAACGAGGAGTAGGAGAGAACTTCAGTCTCAGATTACAGCTGGTGAGGATATGCTGCATCGACATAGCATTCTTCGACAGAGTCTCATAGCTCCAGATAGTGATACAGTCAACAATCTCGTTGAGGGATTGATTGCTCGAGATCATGACCAGTAAACTTCAGTTCCCACCTCTCAGGATAGACATTACACACACGAGTTGAACTGAGTGTTACCCTTTCCAGTTAACTCGAGGTTGTCATCACATGCATATCTATTCTGAGACTCGCCTTTCACACTTGGAGTTTCTTTTTAGGGTTTTTCGTTAACTGATGGTAGTCTTCCAGTTAACATGCTTTCAATAAGGACGGCATGCTCGCATTTGTCCATTTTTAGATTAGATGTTTCAGCTAAACTGAGGGTAGTTTCCCAGCTTCTGATCAGATAGTTTACTTAATTAGGGTTTGGCGATAGCTTGCATGCATTAAGTAGAATCAGATGACAATAAGGTGATTTTAGGGTTACCTACACCTTGATGTATATAAATAAGAGCTTTTGCTCATTTGTAAATAACTTTTGCTTGAGAGAGAAATATATGCTGCGCCTACCTTGCCCTCAATATTGCTCTTTTTGGTACTTGTTCATGTGTCTTCACTATTGCAATTGATTGTTATGCAACATAGGGTTTCGAAAGATTGTAATGCTGAATTCTTTCCTTGGTTTAGATAAATCTGTTTTGTGTTAATTTACCATTGTGATCAATCGTTATGCCACATAGGGTTTCGAGAAATTGCAGTGATAAATCTGTTCTGTGAATCTTTATCATTATAATTGAAGGTTATGCCACATAGGGTTTCGTGAGATTGTGGTGATAAAGGCTGTTTGTGAAGACTTTACTTTTTCAATCGAGTGTTATGCCACATAGGGTTCCATAAAATTGTCTTGGTAAAGTCTTAAATCTGTTTTGTGCCTAATAAGCTGGTTTAGATTGAGATGATAGTTGCGCCACCTTGCCCTCAAGTAGAGAATCTAAACCCGTTTATCGTCAGTTAGTCAAACCTTGCTTCGTTTCCTCTCGCTCTGTTTTCCTGAGGAGATTGGATAGATTAAATTTAAGTTGTAGTTAGTAGATCTGCAAAACCAGAGAAAACTCAGCTGCAACGTATAGGTTCTTTCAAGAAAGCCTTGTGCCTCTACAGCTGAAACAAAAAGACAGGACATAGTTTTAGCTTATTTTCCTTTGCAAGTATATTTGTCAAAGCACAACGAGGAAGCTTCCCCTCCATAATTTGAAGAGCACTCATTGCGTAGTGTACATAGGCTGTTCATCACAACTTCTACTCCAGAGGTGTTAGTTGTTACGCCAACAGATCTCATTCTTCGACTCAGCTTTTCCACTGAATGAAGGCCTGTTTTCTTCAAGTAGAGAGGATGGAACTGGTAGACCAAATGAGATTAACTCTTGTGCATTCAAGTGTTCCCTGAATTTCTCAATTTTCTACTCCACCATTCTTTTTATGAGATCATATGCTGCGGATAAAACATGTTGCTCTCTTCTCCAAATGACTAATAAATCTGATTGTAGTTGTTTGCAAACATCTTCATCTTCATCAAGGATCAAGAACAAGATATTGAACATACTTGTCTTCACACTGTCTGAATGTCGTTTTCTGATTCCAAAAATGAAGTAGTCAAACATCTGGAGAATCAAATTGTTGCACCCGAAATTGAGCAAGTAATATAACCTAACCTTCGCCATATTCTCCAAGATTTTTACTCTCTAACCAAAGGTAGGACCTTTTACATCATGTAACCCCTGAAAAATTTCCATCATCATTTGAAGTATTACTTTCATAGTAACATTATCATATGGTGCTTTAAGCGTTGTAATCCTTATAATTTCACTTAGGCAATGGTCCACAACAAGTCTTACCTCCTTATCTTTGTGTTTCAACAACCTGTCTTCACCCAAAGAGATCAATACCGGAACCATACCTGCTTGAATTAATTGAGAAGGTGGCTAGTCCACCAAATGCAAGCAATTCACTACTTCCTCCAATGAACTGAGAAGAGCATCTTTTGTTAGAAACAGGTGACCAAGTTTATCTCCTACCATAAAAAGTCTTTGTCTGAACTCTTCATCACTCATTGAGTCCATGCTTATAAACTGAAATTTTTGATTTGTTTTGATTAGTTGAAACCAAGATCAACTACCCAACAGATTGGCAAAATTCTTAGCTTTGATACCTGTTAATGTGATTTTTGTGACCGCACCAATCAGCAGAGCAAAGTATCCAACGGCTACTCCATTCTCTCTTGATCAAAGTATTTTGTACGCTAAGATTGCAAGAGAGATCGTACGTTCAACTCCAAGGTTCCTTTACTGCAATGGAATTCCCTCAGTTGGCTCATTGTGATTTGTTGTTTTCACGAGGGGACTTACACAATTGTTCACAAGTTCATGGTAGCTGACAGCAGATTAATGATGAAAGGGGATTTTCGTGCAATATGAATGATTTGGCGCTGAGGTACTGTTGTGACCTTTTTCACACATCGCCCCATTGCAAATGGGGACCCCCTAATTTTGGCTTTGCTTTTCGGTCATTTTGTTGTTGTCTCTCTTTTCTGCTGTCTATCTTTCCGGGATGTGTCCGTCATTGAGCTTAAATGTGAAATTTGGCCAAGTCTAAAAATTAGGGTTTTGAGTCTTCTGGTCAATTTGAGGTCGAATGAAGTGAATAACTTGAAATTTGAGACTAATATTGTTGTTAGTATGCTTCCAGTAGGTTTTCACTGAAATTTCATCAGATTCTAACTACTTACTATTTTTAGTAAGTGTGCAATTATAGGCAATCTTCTAGCCATTTTGAAGTTTCAACAGTCACACTGCATCCAGAACACATCAAACTGCTCGCGTGCAAAATTTGAGCTGAAACAGACAACTTTCTATTTTTAGCAGTTCAGCTTCCGGGACAAATTTCAGGGTTTAGACGCAAAGTTTTTCTCTGCATGTCTGCATATTCCTTCTGGGTTTTTCAAGACCTTCGCAATGGTATAACATGCAAAGCGAGATAACAACTTTCAGAGTTCAGTCTTCCGAGGCTATTTTTAGGGTTTGCATGTCAGGGTTTCTTTTGCATGTCGGGTGATATTTTATGGGTTTTTCGAGACCTACGCAGTGGTATGACATGCAAAGCGAGATAATGACTTTCAGAGTTCAGTCTTCCGAGGCTATTTTTAGGGTTTGCATATCAGGGTTTCTTTTGCATGTCGGGTGATTCTTTATGGGTTTTTCGAGACCTACGCAGTGGTATGACATGCAAATGAAGATAATCACTCAGTAAGGAACTTACTATTTTTAGCAGGTGCATCCTGGCAGCCACCTCCCAGCAGTTCAGAATCACGAGCTGATTGCAATGCAACAGAAACAAGGACAAATAGAAATCATTTGATACGCATGCAGAGCAAATTAGGGTTTCCAGCTTCGGGACCTGAAAAGAGGGGCAAAAAGTCAAAATTTTCGAAAACCGGTGTAAACCATCGCAATCAGCATCCTTCAGGCTATCTACTGGTAAAATTTCAAGTCAAACTGAGCACTTACTATTTATAGTAAGTCATTTTGGAAACAGGCTAAAAATAGCAAGTCAGGTGCATGCGTTGATGTCAGCAGGCAGGTCACGTGGTGAGGAGCGCTTCATTCAGATTTCAAGTCAATCGGAGTTGTGGAGGTCTCAGAAACGAGCAGTTACTATTTATAGCAAATCATCCTCAGAAATGAGCTAAAAATAGCAGGCCGACTAAAAATAGCAGTGTCAACGGGGTAACAAGGTCGTGAGGATGCAGTGTTTAAAATTTCAAATCGTTCTGAGCTTCCGGAGTATGAAAATCAAGAGACTTACTATAAATAGCAGGACGTTTGAAGTTGGTAGAAGTCAGGAAAAATGACTAAGTCTGGGGGTTCATCCTTCACCACCTTCAGAATGCGCCCACCTCAGCTGAAGTTGAGAAATTTCTAAGGCACAAATTTCATCCACCTGCCTGGGTAAAATGCGCCCACCCTCAAGGAGAAAGTTTTAAAATTTTCTAAGTGTTAAGTTTTGTCCTGCTCAGGGGGTAAAATGCGCCCAAATGAAAGAAAGTCAAAAGAGTCAATGATTTTCATCCTGCTCTCATGCCAAAATGCGCCCAGCTCAAGGTAGTGGCATGCAAAAATTTCTAAGTATGAATTTCATCCACCTCCTAGGCTAAAATGCGCCCAAGGTAAGAAAAGGTCAAAGAAGTCAATGAATTTCATCCTGCTCCTATAGCAAAATGCGCCCACTTCAAGGAGAGGTGATAAAAGTCAAAGAAGTCAAAGAATTTCATCCTCCACCATGCCCAAAATGCGCCCAAGCTCAACAAGGAGGAATTAGCAAGCAAAGTCAAAAGGTCAACAATTTTCATCCTTCATGGGGTACAAAATGCGCCCAAATGAGGTCAAGTGAAGACAAAAAAGGGAAGTTGAAGAGTCATCCTCCTTGCATGCCTAAATGCGCCCAAGTTGAAGTTGTAAAAGTGAATGAAGAGTGGTAAATGAGGTAAAAGGTGAGTAAAACACTCCAAGGCGTGGTCAAAGCAAGGTGAATGCTAGGCGTGGTTGTTATCCCTCTTCAAGTGTTAAATGCGCCCAAGGTGGTGAGTGTTAAAAGGTGTTGAAAATATTTCCCAAGGCGTGGTGAAGTTAAATATTCTTCCTCAAGGCCTATATGCGCCCAAAGTGATATGTGTTAGAAAAGATGTTGAGGTGGTGAAAATTAATGTTGCCTAGGCATTGGAAGTGAAGTCTTCTAGCAAGGGTAATATGCGCCCAAGGCACAAGGTGGAGGAATTTAAATGTTGAAGGCGTTGAAGGTGCTAGGCGATGAAAAATTTTCAAAGGCAAGATGAATATCCTCCTTCACACATGATATGCGCCTAAGGTGGTGAGTAAGAAAATAAAATATGGCTAAGGCGTGGAAATTTAAATGTCTTTCAAGTGTGAAATAAAATGCAAGGTGGTGAGTGAGACATAAAATGTGCTAGGCGCCTTCATGAATAAAAATTTTCCAAATGAATTGATGAAATAAAATTTTCTCACCACAGGCAGGGTGGATGAAGTTGCGTAAAATTTCTAAGGCAAAATTTCAAAATGCAAAGTGATTTAAAATTTTCTCTAAGGAAAAGTATTTTCTTCCTTAGAAAATACGCCTAAGTCTGGTGAAGGTGATGAAGTTTCCTGAAGCATGGATCAATTGTTGATAAATTGCCAAAGATGAAGTCAGATGATGCCAGCTGCACAAGGTGGATAAAATATTTTTCAAGTCAGAGCAAGAATTATCTACAGATATGAAGAACGGGATTAAATTTGTTAAAAAAATTATTTTTTCCAAGGTGCAAAATTCAAGAAAATTAAATGAACCCGTTCGTTGTGCACCCATGAGTTTGACGCATTCTAAAGAAAATTTTCTTCTGGGTATTGAGGATGCTCGACAGGGAGTTGATTTTAAAGCCTTTCACACTTCGCCAAGACCTTCAGCATGAAGAATTTAATCGGTGCTCGGATTGTGAATTTTCCTAAGGGAAATTTTAAAATTTTCTAAGGCAAATGTGAAGAAAATGTGTTTTCAAGGTGAAATCCTCCGGACGATGAATTTGAAAGGAACTGCCTAGGTGAATTTGTTCAAATTCTTCGTGAAGATAATCTTCCTGAGCCGGAGATGAATGAAATCAAAATTGTCAACGCCTCAGCTGGAAAAGTGAAGAAGATGTAGTTGAAGCTGGCACTTTCAAAGATGACGCCCTCAGGAAGTTGAAATTTGGCTAAGGCATAAAGACGTTGAAGATCAAAGTTGGCTAGTGAAGGCGATGAACGCTTGGAAGTTAGAGTGTGAAAATCAGGTAAGTAAGTGAATTTATATTATGAAGTGTTCTAATACTCTTCTCCTTGCTTGTTTGCAGGAGGAACGTCGAGACTAAGCGGTGATGATTTGAAGCAAGTAGTTCAAGATGATAAATCACGAAGGAAGAAAAGTTGCAAGAAAATGGCTAAGTGTTGGGACTTAGTATAACTCAAGATGGAGAAAAGAATGGAAGCTCGAGCAAAGAAGAAGATCAAGAGCAGTTGAACTCCAGATTCTATCAAATTTTATTATCTGAGGAGGTGATCTTAGAGACTCTTTTACCCTCCTCCAAGCGATCAACAGAATTGGCTGAACGCAAACGACAGAACAGTGTGAACGTGTTTCAAGGCTGGAATCTTCTAGAAGGATGATGGACATTTATGGCTCATTTATTACCCCACTCCTCTTGGTGGCGGTTTTTAGAGCGAATCTTGTTTAGGGTTGAGGTGGCACAATCTGGGCCATCCAGCCGATTGTAATCTGAGCCGTCCGTTGGACTTGGCCAACTATAAAAGGGGGAGTCCCCCTCATTTGTAATCTCATTAGAAATTAGAATTAGAAGTAGAAGTTAGACAATAAAGATTAGAATAGAGAGACAGCTAGGTGATAGCTTAGAGTAACTTAGTATAGATTGATAGTGTAGTTTGGAGAAGAGGGAAAGTTTTCCCTTTGAAAACTTTGTAAGAAATTGTTGTGAACACTCTCTCAATAAAAGAGTTTTTCATTGATGGTGAATTTCATCTTTGTTGTGAGTAGCTAGCAAGGTTTCTTTGTCCTTCCGATTCAAATGGTAGTGTAAATTAGTTCAAAGTAGTATAATTTTCATTCCATGCAAGTAGACGTTAGCTGTGGAATGTGGTGTTTGATCTAAGCAACCTCGTCTATCCATACCACTAGTGTGTTTGCTGATGGTGAATGCGCCTTGTGTGGTCAACTAGAAACGTTGTGGGCCTAATTTCAATCACAGTTTGAATGATGGTATGCGTCATTGTGATGGTATCTTCATGTCAAGTGGTGGTTTGAACATCTTTAGTCATCTCCCTTGAAGATTGCACCGACTCCGTGGAAGCTGTTCGATGCGAGGAAAAGCGAAGTTCGGTTGAAGTTTGTTGAAGTTGAGCTCCATATCCCACGCCTTAGAATAGATTTAGACTCTCTAAACCTTACACCATTTCAATTCAGTACTTTCGATTAGAATAGAAACCCGCACTTCATAGACAAATCTTTCAAGCATTTGAATTCCTTTCTCCAAATAACAATTCCGTAAGTCCCCTTGAAATACCAACAAATCACATCAAGCCAACTGAGCCTATTCGCACTGAAAAGAACCTTGGAGTTGAACGCATGAACTTTCTTGCAATCTTAGCATGCTGGATACTTTGATCAAGAGAGAATAGGGTAGCCGTTGGCGACTTTATTCTACGTTGGTGCGGTCACGAAAATCACATCAACAGGTACGTGTTTCCTATACTAACCAGAAATGTACTGAATTGAAATAAGTGCAGGGTTTAGAAGCTCTAAGTTCTATCTAAGAGCAGAACGTGGGATCAATTTCAGTAGGCTTCAACCAGATATTGCTTCGCCTCGCGGTGGACAGCCCCTACAAAGTTGATGCAATCTTCAAGGGGGTAGCAACGAGTGTTCAAATCACAATTCAGCATAAAGACACCATCACGACGATGCATGCCAAGACGTGAATCATAATCGAAGTTAAGCTTATAAAGTGTTCCAGTCGACCACACAAGGAAAACTTGCCGTCAGCAAGCTGCTAGTGGTATGGATGAAACGAAGCTACCTTGATCAAACACCACAACCCACAACTAACTACTACTTGCATGAAATGAAAATTGCTCTACTTTAAATCCTACTTTGAAAATGCTAAGTGATTTGGAAGGACAAAAAAGCCTTGCTAGCTACTCACAACAAAAAATGCAATCATCATCAATGAAAACTCTTTTTATTGAGAGAGTGTTCACAACAACCTTTTACAAAGCATTCAATAAGAAAGCTTTCCTTCCTCTTCAAGCTATGCTTTCCGTTTCCTAGGTTCGTGAAGTTCAAGCATGCAAAACGAGGTGATTTTCAATCCACCTCGAAGTGCATTCCAAAGCCTCAAACAGTGAGTTTGAGCATCCCCCTATGTTCGTCTCGCGAAGACCTTCGAAACGAGCTCCTTCACGAAGTCTCACTAATCATACTTAGTTAAATTGTGAAAGATGCAGTTGTGCCAAAAAAGTGTGCTCTAACTCATCCAAATTTTTGGCTAAGTGTTGAAAGTGCAGGGGTGCCAAAAATCAGCGACCCTGCATAAAAAGTGATTTTCCAAAAATGTGTAGAAGTGCTAAAAAAGTGCGCTCTTACACATTGTTGCCTAACTCATCCAAATTTTTGGTTAAGTATTGAAAGTGCAGGGGCGCCAAAAATCAGCAACCCTGCATAAAAAGTGATTTTCCAAAAATGTGTAGAAGCGCTAAAAAAGTGCGCTCTTACACATTGTTGCCATACTTAGCCAATTTTTGACTATGGCATTATTTTTAGCACCTTTGCACTTTTTCCAAACTGTCATTTTTTGTGCAATGGTGCTGAATTTTAGCACCTTTGCACTTTTCTTCCGGACTTAGCCAATTTTTGACTAAGGCATTATTTTTAGCACCTTTGCACTTTTTCCAGACTTAGTCATTTTTTGTGCAATGGTGCTGAATTTTAGCACCTTTACACTTTTGGCAGTTTTTATCTTAGTCTCTTCAAACTTGCTTTATTTCCATTCTGGACCCCGTTTCTTCACTCCCGCATCGTTTTCCATGCCTAGTTGCTCATTTCACGCTTGCTCAACATCGTTTCTCGCTTCACGCTTCCCAATGCTACTTTTTCTGCTAACGTCTATTGATTCACCATCCTTGCAGTTTCTCTCCAGATTTCATCAAGTGATCCTAAAGGTGACATCTTCTGATCCAGTGAACTATCCCAGATCTACAAAGAAGCCGTTATGCAGCAAGTTGAGGATGACAGTTTTTCCCAAAGCCTCAATACATATCATTTGCGATATACGGCTGACACTTGATAATCTCAAGACGCATCTTCGCGGGTGCAAGAAAATCCATTCATTTGCCAGAAGGCCGATCACAAGAGCTCACACCCTTATAGATTACACAGTCGGCCCAGATGATGCGTTCATACAGGAGACCAAGAAGAAGTATGAAGACTCCGCGCCCAAAGCAAGGGACCATGAAGATTCTTGATCTCCGATGTTGAACATTTTGATGCTTTCCTCTATGCATCTTGTAAATAGCTTTTGACATCTTAAATGTCATTTTTCGAAATGTAATTACACTAATATCCGAGATGTAATTTTTTGAAGACAAATTACATTTTGACTTAGTCAAAATTTAGGTGAGATTTTCCTAAATTAACTCACCTAACTTTCCTAGATTTACTCTTCCCTCTCTTTTATAAATATGAGGGATTTCTATTGTAAAGTTTATCCTTTAGTATTTTGCAATGAAGTGCTGCCCTTTTTGAAGCAGAATTGTGAAACTTTGTGTTCATGCTTTGTGAATGAAATTTGATCAATAAAGAGGAAGATTGCAAACCAAACTTTGTGTTGGATTCGATAATCTTATGAATTGATCTCATTTGGTGGTGATTAGCTTATGGGATCTGAAGGACTCTAAGTAATTCATGTAAACTTTGTGTTACATCCTTTATTTAGATTTACATTTGTGTTTTGTTTAATATTGTTGAATGATCTACAAGACTTTGTGCTTGTAATTATTCATGCTCTTTGGATACTTTGGTTGGATAATCTACAAGACTTTGCGCTTGTAATTGTTCATGTTGTTCGAGGAATTGCTGCGTCTAAGAAGACTATGTGCTTCTAACGTGAAAAACAACATGCCTATCACAAATCCACCATTGATAAGGCTACGAAACGACTTTGTGCCTTCGTGAGCTTTCTCTTTTATTTTTACTAGTTTATCGTTAATCACTTCTGGTACCTCTACGCTTTGTTTTGACAAGATAGAGGTATTGGCATTACTGCTCGTTGTTAGTTTAGAGTTATTGTGAATTGAGAACTTCCAACAGTGAAGCATTGTAAACATCTTCTATGAAGAAAGAGAGAAGGATGAATGTAACACACCCCCCCCACTTCGTAAGTATTGTGTACATTTTGTAATTACTTTGTTTGTTTTACTATCGCTTCTGTCAGCAGTAAGAAGGGCGCCTCCCCTTTCGGAGAGGAGAGATTTACATCTCACATAGCTGTGGCTGAAGTCCTAGTTGTGTAATCTATCGAAAAGTTGATTACATAATTTTAACCCAACAAAACTAATGCTAAGATTGTCTACTCTCTAGTCCAATCTAATGTCTAATCTCTACTGAGGTACAAATGAGGGGGGATGCCCTTTTTATAGATGGCCCAGTCCAATGGACGACTCAGATTACAATCAAATGGAGGGCTTAGATCAAGCCACATCAGCCTTAACCTTAAAAGCTGGTAGAATGAGGAGTGGTACAATAAATGAATCAAAAAATTCCCACTCTCTCCCAAAATAGCAAAAGCAATCAATGCCCACTATCAATCATCCAGAAAGGCGTTTCCATTCTCCTTCTCCTTGGCTGCAAAATCAATGAACCTGGTCAACACAGCCTCAACCTCCTGAACTAAGATAGGCGGAATATGATCAAGCTGGAACTCCAACACTGTAACTGCTTGCCCATGTCGAGTGCAAGACTTTCTCCAAGCAACTAAAGCATCCTGAGTGTTCTGAATAATGCTGGAGAAAGTTGAGGTGTTCTCAAAGTCATTCTAAACAAAAGTCTTCACCTCTGAAAAGAAAGGTGGTAATCTACTCCTCAAACCATCAACAGTCACTTCCTTAGAAGTCAGCCTCCTAGCAAAGATAGCCTCTAATGTGTTCAGGATTCCATCAAGAATGTTCATCATGGCCTTTCTGACCCTGGCTGAATCTGCCTGTGCTGCATCAAAGAATCCTCGGCCTATGACAACTGAAGAGTACCAGCTGGTGAAATCATATCTATCACCTTCCTGTATCACGCCTCCCTGAACCAAAGTCTATAAGGGAGTATGCATCAAAGCCTCTAGACGAAGGACAACCTTAGTCTAATAGATATGAGCATCACCCCAAGCCTGATCAACTGCATCCATCTGTGCCATAATGCTGGAAGCTTGCTAATAAGCATGAGCAAGATCCTCCATAAACTTTTTTGTCTCAACACGAACGCTAGCAACCCACTTATCTACCTCATGTGCCATCTTTCTCAAATCTTCCAAGCCGCTAACTGATTCTCTAGGAAACTCGGCTGGAAGCTCAACAGCCGGATTCTCCTGCCCACAAGGACGAGGCAAGTGTTGTACATAACCTATCAATGTCTTATGCTCCTTCAATTTCTTGTATTTGCCTTCAGTCTGGAGCAACCTGTCCTTGAGTGCCTGGTAGGAGCTATCATATTCCTCAATTATTTGTGCTCCTGTGGGGCGACCTAACTCCATGGTGGTGATCACATAATTTTCTAGAACAACCTCATCTCAATCACACTCAACCCTTGGCACAGCCACGTGCAGGGTGCGAGAGCCGTCCTCATCTGTTGAAATCTTCGAAAACTTCCTAGCTCTCTTCTTTGTCGGAGGCGCGTTGATCCTACTCAGAAATTCCTCTATCTCAACTGCTAGATCAGTCTCCTCAACGAAGCTCCTCCTCATCCTGTCTCTAAGCCAATTTGGCACTACCTGTTGTAAATCTGAAATAATAAATGGTTGTTCATTCCTTTCTTCTTCTTCACGAACCTCCTCTCTAACTTCATCTTGACAAAGCTCATCGGCTTCTACGGGCTGAGTATCTCCTGAACCCTGGGCTTCTTGTCCTGTAACAGTGTCATCCTCTAATGCTGCCTCAAGCTCATGCTAGAAGCGTGTATCTGTAGCAGTTTCTTCATCTTCTTCGTGTTGGTTATCTCTAGTAGGTGCGTTGACACTCTGGCCAACAGACTCCCTTCATGGTGGTTGATTTTCCTCTTGTAGTCCCTGTTCCTTATTCAACATATTCCTCTGATCAGCAAATAATGAAACCTCTTGTATGCTTGGAGAACGAGTCTCCAATGGCGTAGGTGATGCCACCTCAATTCTCGGAGGCTCTGGTTGGACTGGCTCTTTCCTTCGTGACTCTGGAACTCAAGCAACCTGCTTCTTTGTAGTAGTTGACGTCCTAGGATCTCCCATCAAGTTGTAAGTAAGAGGAATTGACCTACTCTTAAGCCTATTCACATGCCTCTCAACCCATCTTCTAGTGAATGTCAGGACTGGTATGCAAAGTGTATCCAAATCTGCAATCTCCGACTCCGACCAATCTGGAAGTGGGAGTGGTGTATCCCTCATTGTCTCATAATCTGGATGAAGAACGTTCATATCTTTGTCTACCTGGTCCGACACTGGAATAATCTCGCACTCCCTAATCATGCTCAAAGGTAATCTTGAAAACATCCTTCTTACCTCAGCTTGATCCAACACACTAGCCCAAAAATCTTCAATATTTGCCTTATGTTTGAACTCCTCTGACAGTATCCATTTGATATTCCTGTGGGGATCATAATGTTGCCTGCTAGTGTGGTAAGAAAGGTGGAAAAACTAAAGTTCATTTTCAGCTTCCTTGGCTGCTTGCAGTGAAGGACACACTTCATCTGAATTTCCCATGATGATTGGGAAGTCAAGTCCTCCCTTCTTCTTTTTCTTCTGAATCTTATCATAGGCGATGAGTTGCCTAGATATTTCTAACATCAAAATCCTGTTTGTAGGGTATTTGGGCAACCTATATGGATATGAAGAGAACCCTTGCAGCCTAATGTAAGTAAATTTTGGAAATCGGATGAACCAACACTCGTACCTTTCTATCAACTCCTGAGCCTCCTTGGAGATCCTGTGATGAGTTCTTTGCTGAAGTGATCTCGTTATGTGCATGGTGAAGGCCTCATTGACTCTCTTGTAATAAGATGTGCTCGTCAAGTGCAACTGCGGACAAGCCTCATGAATCTTAAACTGCTGAGAGCCACACCCAATAGGCTCCTTGTATAATATTCCTCTATACTTCGTCATGTGAGCCAACATGTAGATAATGTATGAGCCCATATAGAATGTTTTCGTTCTCCTCAAACTCTGGAGTTGCTTGTGCAAATTATCACTGATCATCACTGCCCAGTCAATATGCTCCTTGCCTTCTAGCACAAGGTTGATGTAGTGAAACATCCAAGGCTCAAAGATGAACGCCTGGGGGCATCCTCCAACTCTGCTAAGCATCGTAACCAAATCACAATATTCCTACTTCAAATCATCTGAGATTATCTGCTTCGGCAACTTCGTGCAAGTTGGCTTGGGCTTGTTCATCCAATGAGAGTTTATCATATCAGCACATCTGTCAAATGTAGAAGAATACATACATGCTTCGCCAATAGCTGCAGGCGTGAGGTTGGCGAACAACTTGCCATCCGGTGAAGTGATAGTCCTTCGCTCTGGGTTGTAACAATTAGCACACTCCATGCTCAACTCTGGACACTGAATTGCTGGTGGAAAACCAGCAGTTGCATAAAGTCCACTTCTAACAATATTGTGCGAAGTGATTGATGGACGATGGCCTCCAATTCCCATCATTCGGCATTTGAAAGCTTCCATATTGAAAGATCCCAAGTTCGAATCAGCCAACTTCCCCAACTTTGAAGAAAACTTCGACTCCGACAGGAAAGACTTGCTCAGCTTCTTGATCACAGCCTGTCTGGACGCATTTGCCTTGTTGGATTTGGCATTATTTTCCTTGCCAGTCGCTCTTACTTCAGCCATTCTGTAAAAACAAAAGATAGTCATCAACAATTTAACTTAGAAAAATAAAATCACATCGGGGCTGCCAACAGATTTTCGAAATGAGAAGCTGCACAACTAAATTTCGACTTCAAACCTCAACAGCTCCTGCAGCAACTTCGAACTCTCGACACTTAGAAAATTTTCTTGCAGCAATACCACTCTTAACACTTAGAAGAAATATTCGACCCAAGCTTGCTTCAGCAACTGCTCAACTTCGAATTTCTCCACACTCAACTTCCCTCACACTGCAATCTTTTTTCACTTCAGAGCTCAAGTCGAACTTACTAGCTGATGGAGAAAAATGAACAAAACTCACAGTATATATAGCCAAGTCGAATTCTAGAAGAAAGCTAACTTTAGCCAGTTCATTCAAATTTTGATTTTCCCTCCTCTGGTAGCTGCAACACTTGGCACCTAACGTCTAGAATATTTTGACCTTCTAGAATTTAAAAAAGATTCACTGGTCCAGGCGTACTTCACTAGCATTTTTAAATCATCTTTTGAAAATATTAAATTCAACTGTACCCCTTTAAGAAATTCATTTCACCAGCTGAGGTATTGACACTTTGATTTCATCCATCTCTGGCTTGAGAAGATTATTTTCATGAAAAATTTGATCAAAATCATCTAGGCAATCAATTTTAATTTCACCAGTCAAGGAATTTTATTTTTAAAAAAACACTTCTATTCCTTGCCTTAGAAAATTTTAAATTTTTACTTAGGAATTTCATCAATCAGGCGCCCATCAAAATATTCATCTTAAATGTGGAAAATTTTAAAATCATCTCCTTATCGAAGATATCCAGTACCCAGAAGAAAATTCTCCTTAGAAAACATCAAATTCATGTGTCTATAGATGAAGGGGTACTTTTAATTTTTGCAATTTATACCTTAGAAAAATATTTTTCCATCAAAGTTCATCTTTTTTTTTTTATTCAAGGGGTAAACGCTTTTGACCGGAGCTATGAACCGGATACAACCATTCAACAATACCACCCCAACGAGGTTTGAACCTTGGTGGCAAGAACAACAATGCCACCTATAAACCATCACACCATGCCAATACCGGCATCAAAGTTCATCTTCATTCTTCATCTCTAGGCGTATTTTTCTTGCTTTTCCTTGGACAATTTTCTTCAACGTCATGAAGCTGGCGCATTTTGATGTATCTACTGCCAATTCATCCATGCCTTAGTGAATTTTATCATCCTCTCTCAAGGTTGGGCGTATTCCTCTAGGGGAGGAGAGATTTAAATACTTAGAAAAATTTCATCAATCCCATGAGCATGGGCGCATATGAGAGGTCTAGAAGGAATCTTGATTTTTCCTTAGAGAAATTTTCTCCCATCCATCTCTAGTCATGGGCGCATTTGAGGGTGTGAGGAGGAATTTCAACACCTTAGTCATATTTCCTTACCACTATCTCTCTCCACTTTGGGCACATTTTGCTTGGGGAGAGGAAATCTTAACACTTAGCATTTTTTTTCATGGCCAACTTCAATATGGGCGCATTTAGCTAGTGGTGAAGGAATTAAGAATACTTAGAAACCTTCCTTGAGTCATCTTGAATATGGGCACATTTGGGGTATCAAGGAGGAATTGACAATACTTAGAACAATTTTTAAAGAGCCACCACCTTCAACATCCTTGGGCGCATATGACATGTTGAGGAGGAATTAACAACGCCACTCAACACATTTCCTAGAGCCACCTTGAACTTGGGCACATTTGAGACCCTCTGCAAGAATTAACAATTCCTTAGTTATTTCTTCTTCACACCTCTTGGAGATGGGTGCATTTGGAGGGTCAAGGAGGAATTCTTGACACTTAGAAACTTTTTCTCATCCATCCCTGATCATGGGTGCATCTAGGGGGTCCTGCAGGAACTTAACATGACTTAAAAACTTTTTTCATGTCCTTCATAGCTAGATAACCTGGGCGCATTTCATCGGTCAAGGAGGAATTCAACAACACTTTGAAACTTTTCTAGAGCCATTTCCATCATGGGCGCATCTATCTAGATGAGGTGGAATTCCAATGCCTTACGAAATTTTCAATGTCCTTCATAGTGCTATGGGCGCATTTCAAGACCCCATCAGGAATTAACAACACTTAGCATATTTTTAAACATCCTCCAAGGCAAGGTGACTTGGGCGCATATGAGGGTGGGAGGAGGAACTTTTCCATGACTTACACATTTTTTATCACTTCCTTCTTGATGATGGTGCATTTGAGGGGTCAAGTAGGAAATTTCACATACTTGAAAACTTTTTATCCTTCAGCTAGTCATCAACATGGGCGCATTTTAGGGGGTGAGCAGGAAATGCTAACACTTGAAAATTTTCCAAGCTCCATCTTCTTGAGGGCGCATTTAGGGGGTCGAGCAGGAAATTTCTTAGACTTAGACATTTTTTAGCTTGCTTGCCCTGGTTTGCTATATTTAGTAAGTTTCTGGTTTTCACTTTTCTGAAGCTTGGATTGATTTGGAATTCGCGCCACGGGATCCTCATGATCCAGTTGATCTGTTCAAATTGCCATCTCGTGCTGACTTGCTATTTATAGCCTGTTTTTGGAGGTGATTTACTATTTATAGTAACTACTTGGTTTCAAGACTTCTGCAACTCCGTTTAACTTGAAATCTAACTAATGTGATCCTCATGGGTTGACTGGCCTGTTCACATTGGAGTCTCGCGCTGACCTGCTATTTATAGCCTGTTTCAGAAGTGACTTACTATAAATAGTAAGTGCTCGGATTGCCTTCAAATTTTACCAATGGATTCCTTGGAAGATACTGATCGCAATGGGATACACCAGTTCTCGGAGATTTAGGCGTTTTACCCCTCATTTTAGGCCCCGAAGCTCGAAACCCTAATCTGACTTGCATGTTGCTCAAACAACCTTCGTTTGACCCCATTTTTGTTGCATGTCACTTTGTTCGTGATATTGAAGTGTTGGGCAGTTGTTGGAATGATCCTGCTAAAAATAGTAAGTGCCTGAAAAAGTGACCAACTCTGCTTGCATGTCACCTTGCTGCATAGCTCTTGAAAAACCCATAAAGAATAACTTGACATGCACTGAAAAGTCCTGCATGCAAACCCTAAAAATAGCCTTCGAAGTGAAGACTGCCGAAAGTTATCATCTCATCTTGCATGTTATACCATTGCGTAGGTCTCGGAAAACCCAGAAATATTCTCTAGACATGCATTGAAAAACTTCGCATGTAAACCCTAAAATCTGCTTCTAAATGTGTTACTTGTTAAAAATAGAAAGTTGTCAGATCTGGCTCAAATTTTGCAGACAAACAGTTTGACGTGCTCTAGATGTAGTGTAATGGATAGAACTTCAAAAAGTGCTGAGAAAATGCCCCAAATTAGGTACTTACTAAAAATAGTATGTTGTCTGAATTCAATGAAATTTTGTTGGGAACCTGCTGGGAGCTTGCTGACTGTAGTGCCAAGCTCAGATTTCAATTTCCTTACTCCATTTTAATTCAAACTGGCCGGAAGATTCAAAACCCTAATTCTCAGACTTAGCCAAAATTTCAAGTTTAAGCTCAAAGGCGGGAACATCCCCGAAAAGGCGGACAGCAGAAAGAGATAGAAAGAGAGAGAGAAAAACAAAACCAAAGCCAAAAGACTAGAATGGAGCAAAAATTAGGGGGTCCCCATTTTGAATGGGGTGAAGACATAAAAAGGTCACAACAATACCACTATAAGAAGCCTTGCCAAAATTGATATAAATTTTCTGATTTTGGAACTCTGGAAATTTCATCAAACACTTTGCTGGTAAATTCTCTAACTACTATTTATTGTTTCTTTCTGTATTTTTGATGCAAATGAAGATTGCATGAAAATTAAGGCTTCTAATTGCAATGATTTAGTGACTGAAATGCAATACAATATTTATTTTGCTTTTCTCAATGCAATAGTATGAGTGAACTAATGCAGATATTCAACTACAACTATATGTCATTTTGACAAACAGATGGCATGCGAACTCAGAATCATATATTGTTGCTTATGTTTGATATATTCAATCGTATAAGGCATTACCACTCCCAATCAATGCAAATCGACTATGTTCACTAAAAGGCAGCAATTAATGCAACTCAAATTCATTCATTGGTGATTACACAAGGTTGTATGTACAGCGATTACAATACTAGTAATGGCAGTTCTAGCAACTAATACAAATATCTATATGCAACTCTAGTTTATATATGCAATAATGAAGAACCCGGGAATGTATGGCCAATGGCTGCAAACTCCAGCAATAAGAGACTCTATTGCTTTTGGTGATGAGCTCCAGTAAGCTCAATCAAATGATGCAAATTTGGTATTCAGTCGTCCCTGCTTGAAATCGATGAGACATCCAATTATGTAATCATATCCTCCCAATGAAGAATGCATCCCAGCCAAATTGACAGCTATAGGATGAAAGGAAAGATGTCTTCGATGGCAGCGACTGAATTTGGCATTCGATTCTCCTTTATTTGGATGCGCCCAGCCCTACTTCTTGCACACACCACCTCTTAATGTCTAATTCGATGCTTCCTAGTCTTACACAACACTCCTCTTATATTTCCCATGATGTAGGTAGGAAGAAAGGGCCTGATATGGAAGAATCGATGTCTCTTTTTTCTATTTATTAAATCTTCAACTTTGACCTTATGCCACGATGACTAGCAGCTCCCTTAATTTTTGTCTTTATTCAAGCTAGCGCCTCACTCCAAAATTGAATTGAATATTATATCAAATTGTTGTGCCAAAGCCTGGAGTCATAAAATAAAATTTGTCTATTTGTAAATGTTGTGCCTATGAAGAATGATTTTTCCTTTTTGACTAACTCTAAATTTGTCTTGAATTTTTGTCTTATCTATTGAGCTATCGATCTCCTTATTTTTCTTCAAAACTTCAGAAACTTCTTCAAATAAAATCGATCTGACTGAATATGTTGAATATCTTCCCAATAAATTCTGAATTCTTCAATAAGCAATTGTCTTCAATCGAACTCTCCAAAATTTGACCAAATGTCATTAAATTTCTGGCAATAAATTATCCAGCAAGGAATAGATCTCCTCTTTAAATGAGATGATGTTTGCAACAATACCTCAGCTACTGCAAATATGCAAATTTCCCAACTCAATGCAACAATAAACCAGTTGCTAAATCCTCAGCAATATGCAATAATATATCAGCTATTGCACTTAATATTCAGAATTGCAATAACACATCAGCTATTGCATTTAATATTCAGAATTGCAATAATACATCAGCTATTGCAATTGTTCAAATCCTCAATGAAGCACCTGTAGAAACCCTGGATGGATTCCTCCACAATTTCCAACTAGGATTGATCTTTAACAACTGAACCTAGTACTCTAGAGTCTTCAAACCCTTGAGCAATACAAAGCATTCAAGCTTCTTACCAAATTGGTAATGAGAAATGAGATTCAAGTTGTTGTACCCAAACCAAATTTTTTGCTTCATCAAGGCATTTTGCATTAAAAAGTCTAAACCTTGCTAAAATGATGTAAAACACAGTTTTGGGTAATATCAAGCATGGAGTTTTTGTCAATAGTTTGTCAGTCAAAGTCAGTTATATTGAACAGAACCTGAAGCAGAGACTCAGAATGGAGCGTTTCACGATGGAGGAGCGTCTCACGACAGCATTTCATGTTGCACATGAAGATTTCAGTGATCCAAACGGAGTTTTTAATGGTCAATTTATGAAGATTTTTCAAAGGAAAAGTCAGAAAGTGCAAGTATAGCCCAGGGGCGCCCAACTTGTTGGAGGTCAAGATCTTGTCTAAAATGCTCAAGCATCCAGTCAATCTCTTCAGAATTAGCTTGGCTATCCGTCGAGCTATCCAGCGAGGTATTCCGAAACTCACAGCCCTGGAAATCAGCGACAGAAGTTGAAATCCCTAAATTTCCATATGTGAGAAATTTGTCCTTTTCAGGCAAAAGCGCGCCTCTAGCCTGAGGGCGCCCATCTTGAAGAGGGGGTAAATCTCGATAGTTTCGATGGCGGATACAGTCAATTGGTTCACAATTAGCCTGCTCGTCCAACGAGATATCAAGCACAGTCATTCGAGTTTCAGAACTCCGGTGGCAGTCATCCGAAGATCAGCTTAAAATGGAGTTTTCACGTTTCTGAGCTTCTCCGTTTATTCCCAGTGCAAGTACAGGCCAGGGGCGCTGGCT